>QMFG01000662.1:0-20095 GCA_003314545.1 Ramaria sp. MG151 | reverse complement strand
TCTGATTCAGGAGAGGTGTGCACCTTTCAGTGGGTTTCCGATACGGAGGTGGAGGTGATGGGACCTACCGTGTATCTATTTTCGCACAGAGAGGGTGCATATATTCGTAACTCTGGGGTCATTACGGCCAACCCCAGGTAATACAAATGCGTGTACTACATGTTCAGCGTCACAGTATGACTCTATAAGCAGCTAAACACACCCAATCACTCAAGTTCCCTATATTCTTGTCGGCTGCAGAATGATAAAAACTAGAACATATCAACTTTGCTGTGCTCTAGGGGTTTGGTAAGGAGATCCACTGCCATCTCGTTGGTGGGAATGAAGAGAGGACTGATGGTTCCGTTGATGACTTCGTCTCTAAGCCAGAAGAAACGTAGGTCGAGATGTTTCATGCGACCGTGGTGTTCAGGGTTTTTGGAGACCGAGATCGCAGATTGATTATCCATGCGTAAGGTGGATGGGAAGTCAATGGTGTAGCCGAGTTCAGAAAGAAACTGACGGAACCAGATTATTTCCTTTCCAGCATGGACCGCTGCAACAAACTCAGCTTCAGTTGTGGAGAGAGCTACGATGGTTTGAAGCTTGCTAGACCAGCTGATGGTGCCAGTGCCCATCTTGAGTAGGTAGCCGCTTGTGGATTTGCCATTATCTGGATTTCCGGCGTGATCAGCATCGGTGTAGGATTGGAAGAGTTCACCGGATGGGGAGGGGGCAAAGACAAGTTGATAGTCTAGTGTGCCCTTGAGATATCTGAGGAGGTGCTTAACTGCCTTCCAGTGAGTCATTCCTGGATTTTGGTTAAACCGGCATAGGACTCCTACTGCGTGTGCGATGTCTGGACGAGTGGCAACAGAAAGGTACATTATAGATCCAACAGCTGAGGCATAGGGAATGTTTTGCATCATTGTATGCTCATCTTGTGTGGTAGGGGATGACACAGAGGACAATTTGAGTCCAGGGTCCATGGGTGTGGTGATGGGAGCGCTGTCACCTAAGTTGTAACGATTTAGCGTATCCAGAATGTATCGTCTTTGTGAGAGACAGAGACGGCGTTTGGAGCGATCATGGATTACCTCTATGCCTAGTAGACTCGATGTGGGACCAAGGTCTCGCAGCTTAAAACAGTTTGCTAGCTCGGTTTTAATCTTAGTGATTGCAGATTTTGACTTGGATGCGAGAGTGAGGTCGTCAACGAATACAGGGACAATGATCTTAATGTCGTCTCGTTTCCAGAGGTAGATACTAGCATCGGTTTTAATATTGGTGAAACCTAACTCCGCGAGGACTGTATTGAGCTTTTTCTTCCAGGCGCGCGGAGACTGTTTGAGTCTGTATAGCGACTTTAACAGTTTCCACACGCAGTCCGGTTCACCTTGGTGAAAGCCTTTGGGCTATTGAAGGTAAACCTCTGAATCTAGGTCTCCATTTAAGAACGCGCTGGATATATCTAGAGACTCAAGCTCTAGATCTTCTATAGCGGCAATTGCAAGAACCGCGCGCAGGGCCGCTAGTTTCGTCGTTGGTGCAAAAGTTTCAGTGTAGTCGAGTCCTGGGCGCTGACTGTAGCCTTTTGCGACAAGGCACGCTTTGTAGCATTCAATGGAGCCGTCTGGGTTTTGTTTTACCCTGAAGACCTAGCATGAGCCGATGGCTTTGCGACCAGCAGGTAACTTCATTAGCTCCCAAGTTCCGTTGTCCACTAATGCTTGCATTTCTTCTATAGCAGCATCTAGATAAAACTTTCCATCAGGCCGTTTCAGTGCCTCTGCAAGTGCTGATCTGAAAGTTGTGGACGGTCCTTCTGCTTCAGGAGATGTGTGCACCTTCCAGTGGGACTCAGATATGGATGTGGAGATGATGAAACCCGCCATGTATTTCTTTTCGCACAGAGAGGCTGCATATATTCATAACTCTGGAGCTCCTGAGCTTCTGGCGGAACATCGCCCATCTTTCGACCTTAAACCGCAGTGGTTGGACGACACTCCCTGGCATAACCTGAAATGGAAGTCCATTGACGCAGAGGAAGAGACAAATTCTACTGAGGTGAAAGACGGCCTTCTTCTTTATTCACACAAACGGTAATTATTTCTTGTCTTACAAGAGTGACGCGCGGTGCTCACATCAAAACAGCAATCCCAGGATATGGTGCCTGCAGCTTCCCATTGGTGTTGCCTTTCCCTTTCTCACCAAGGTTGAGGAGTAACTTCGAGGTACGTGGAAGCGGGGTAGCGGAACGGGACCTGATTTGGGAGAAATCCCGGCGACGTGAATCTCCCCCGCTCCGCAATGGCTGGTGGTAATGATATTCCATAACATAACTTGATGTTGAGATATTCAGTGTGCCTACTTCATTCGCCGACCAATTTGTATTATTCCATTCTGGTAAATATGATCGCTTCTCTTTCCTGATAAAGAAGACACCCAGATCTCGAGGCCAAGCCCTGAACCTAGATACCAATAATTGTAAACTACCACCCTAAGTCTCATCCCAGGACAGCTCTGAGCTCTTATTTGCCTCAGTCTGTAACCGTCATTGCATCCGGTGTTTTCCCAGTGCCACTCACTCGACACGGATGGATCACTGTTCTGACAGCTGTGGACGGTCCTTCTGATTCAGGAGAGGTGTGCACCTTTCAATGGGTTTCCGATACGGAGGTGGAGGTGATGGGACCTACCGTGTATCTATTTTCGCACAGAGAGGGTGCATATATTCGTAACTCTGGGGCTCCCAAATTTATGGGAGAACATCGCCCATCTTTCCAGCCTCAACCGCAGTGGTTGGACGATGCGACGTGGCATAACCCCGAAGGGCACTCTATTGTCGAAACGGAAGACACTTTCAGTGAGGTGAAAGACAGTCTTCGTCTCTATTCATACAAATTGTAATCATTTCTCGTCTTTCAAGAGTGACACGCTGTGCTCACATTCGAACAGCTATCCTAGGATGTGGTGCCTTCAACTTCCCATTGGTGCTGCTTCTCCCTTTGTCGCCGAGGTTGAGGAGCAACTTTGAGGCGCGATGTGCTGCATGGCTATGGACTGGACAGTGCCGCGCTATGCTAGAGTGAACTGTATCTATTCTGTGAGTATGAATTTATTGCTTTCAGAATGAGGGAAATATGCACCAAGATGACCCTAGGAATTCTGTACAATAGGTTGTAGCATGGTGGAAGTACCATATGATATCAGACCCTTTCATAATATGGAGAGAAGCATGCATATATTCACAAGTGATGGACCAGAGGTGAGCATTTTCAGTGGTTACCCACGTATTGGATTGAAACCCTGTGTGAGATGCACAAGATCAGTCAACACAATAGATCATTTTCATTTGCCCCCTCCATCTCCCACAATGACTGGGTTTCACGTGCGATGCACAAGCCGATGCTGTAGCTCGTATCAGCAATACGGTTGTCTCAGGTGGTCTGGAGGTCTGGAGGTCTCACGGGGTCAGCTACCGTGCGAAGATTACATTACGTAATCTACTGATGCATTAGTAGTGCCGCGCAGAACAAAAACAATATAAAAACGTTACTGATGACAATTCTAGGCCTTGGACCTTAGAATACATTTTGTTTACACTTTCAGAATCACTCAGCGACATGTGCCCAAGGCCATGCAAGCGCAAATGTGCGCATACATGCGCTTTGGACACAAACGGGCTTCAATAGCCACCGATCGAGCCCCGCGTGGCTCTGAAACACTTCCAAACACTTATACGACAATTCAACTTCTATTTCCAACCACCCCTATCATCACCGATCCCTGCTGATCGCTTCGATTTCATTTAATCAAGCGCCCAGAGCTTCGAAATGGAGTGTCACAATTTTCCTTCATCTTTTTTCTTGATCTTTTGATTGAGTATGATAGTTAATTACATGATCTATGATTCCCATAACATCTGGATCAGTTTCAGGTATTTTAGACAGCTCCTAGTACATTTCTGTGCATTCCTCCCCTCATGTAGACTGCAACCCCAGAATCACTCCATCGCCCCATTATTCTTCTTGGAAACACAAAGGACAGTTATTAGCTAGCCCTCCCTATAAGTACACTTGTAATTCTTGTCAGAATCTAAGGCAGTATAACCTCCACATCTCAGACATATTCTCTATCTCTTTGCTTAATATCTCTACAACCCTTGCTTTGTTAACGAATCGTCACTGGCTGTTCGTCATCATTTCAAGTGATATATTTGACTCAACAGTTATCTCAAAACCGTTAAGTTTGCACTACCTACCTATCTACAAGTCTGCGTCGCTGTACGTGAACTTTAAGCACTGACACTTTGCTCCCACATCAGCACATCCCCCGCACTGGAATACCCATCTCACTTAGATTATCTCATAGGCGCTTAAAGCTCACCTCAAGCAAACTTGAAGAAAAGATCAAAACAAAACAAATAAAATCCAAATAAAATAAATAAAAATTTCTATTTTATTTCTCATTACTCCGGATCCTTTGCTGCAGTTTATTTGAACAACTGCTCTCTCCACCTCAAACTCTTCTTCCTCCCATAAATGACAGCCCCAAATACCAGCGCCAACCCAGATGTCAGATCAGCCCTGTCATCACTTCTCCCAGCTCCTTGGCACTGGGCCTGAGTCTCCCATTTCCTCCGGCGCTGATGCCACTCCTCCCTGCGTTTACTCCTCTCTCATGGGTCACTCTACCTCGGCTTCCATACGGGAACCGCCTACGACGTTCACCCAAAGGTGTCGTTTATTCCTTGAGGAGCTAAGAATTTTTCGCTCAAATGATGGACTACACTACTATAATCTCGAAGTAGCTATACAATAAAGGAACAATATGATAATAATCAAAAATGGATCTTGTTATAATTTCTACATATGAGTCTCCGGCATCATGGGCGAATATCATTAAGACATGTGGTGCGATGTGCAGTCCAATTGTCACCCACCGAGGCCTGCTGTCGCTGTGGGCTCTCGCAGGTTCCTGGCACCACTATACAATAGTACCCACTCCCTTGCTGGCTAATCTCGTTTTCCTTGCCTTTCAAACTGACCATCTCAAAATTCTTACGGTAACAGTCTTCAGTTCATAAGCGGAATTTCGCTTCATTCCCTGGTGATTTTGGGTTTGTCGTATTTTCAATTGACTTAAATATATATTTGAGAAAGTTACCAATCCATTGGATCTCAGTTGATACTGGTAAGACATGGTTTGAAGTGCGTTATCTAAGTTCGTCTTGATTTTCTTCCCTTCTAAACATCGATTACGACTGCTGGGATGCTTGTGTCACGATCACAGTCTGGACATTCAATCCACACTATCCTCGTTCCGAAGCAATCCTTCCGAAGCATTTCGTCCGAAGTCCGAAGCCCGAAGCATCATTCCCACACTTCCATCACTTCATCCTACAACTCTTTGCCCATCACTTTGCCTCAAATACGTCATCTATTGAAACAATCCTGGTGAAACAATCAGTGGTCAGGTCCCATCATATTCTTTTTTTAGAAAAGAAGCACCTGGACTATCCCCATCACTATCCCCATCTTTCACCATGAAACTATGGATTGAGTTATTCATATTCACTCAAAGCTTGCGATGACTTGCCATATCATCAGGCTTAATGACATGAACGTTCTAGACCCTCGTATTGGCTCTCCGAAAGATTTAGGTATGGCTACCCTTAACCGAAGAGCTACGTGATTCGGAAACATGTTTCAAGAGTTGTTATGGGTCCGTTAATATTCTTCTTCATTCACAATTTTCCTACCACCCTTGTTCTGTGTTTCCTATGACCTTTAATTAGTATACATGTACCTTGACTACTCCCTAACCATCACGGACTCATTCCCATTCGCTCTTTCTTCTGAATGGTTCAGTATATAAGCTAGCACATTCGCATGTACATTCCCTAGTTCAATTATTGTATGTCACCTTGATTCTCCACTCCTACTTGCCAAACTCGCTCCAAACTCAACTTCACCAACAACTGTACAGTTTTTGAGTAAGCCCTTCAATTCAACTTTTATTAGTTAAATTCACTTCAAGGAATGTAAGATCATTGGCTGTGATCGACATGAACTGCAAAGTTCATTCGATTCACGAGATAGAATCCTTTTGGAACCTCTGTCTCTTCGGAACTATGCACTTCCTTCGCAGACATTCCAAAAGTCATTCGCTTTTACTGTAGGATTTCCATTTGCTTTCCAAAACCATTCTATCACCATTAGGAATGTTTCCGAACACTTTTACTAATTCAACATCTATCCACAACATCTACTGCTATTATTTGGATTCTGACAGCTTGGACGTTGTGTAAGTTCTTTTTCTCTCTTCACGATTGTGTGTCAGGTGATCACTGCCTTTTCTCCCTGTGTTTCCTAATTAAACGAGTCTGTGTTGGCACCCACACCGTGCTGCGCAGGTTCTCTTATTTTCTGAAACCATCTCACTATTGCATCGCACAGCCAAGTTCTTTCATTTCCAGAACTATCTTGCTGATAAGTCGCATAGCTTTTCGAAATTCTCGTTTAACAGCATTCGGTAAATCCGTCCTGCCACCTTGGATGCTGTGCTGATATTTCATTTAAAAAATTGCTTTGGCAGATCAAAGAGTAATGAGGGTAGTCCATAAGATACTGGTTGGACATGACTTGAAGCGTGCGGGACCTCATCTTGAGAAGTTCGTTTCTATGGATGGCTCAGTTTTCTGAGACCGTACGAGTTCTAGGATGAACCCAGACTTGGGCACCTTCTACAGCATATTCCACACCCTCTGGGTGATACTCATGTTAGGTTGTGAAATGGATGGTGATATCCCTAGTCACTACTGAGAACTCAATCACACTCCTTATGTGCACATTGCTGGAACAGTTCAAGGCCAGTCTTCTTTACATCCTCCCGAGTCGCGCTGACAAACCTTCTGCCATGTCATGTTGGAGCCTCAACTTTGCCTGGTCTCAGCGTCAAAGCCTGTGTGTTATATTCTTCCATTTCCAGGCAGAATCATTGCTGACAGTCTAGACAGGGAGAGTGGATTGGGTGTGGGGCGATGGATTGTGTGAGGTTCTCTGTTCAACACGTATCTTCCATCGACATCGGTGGGGTCTTCGAGCTAGTCAAGTGAGTATCATCAATCCTTATTGTACAGTGCTGAACCTCCAAGGCTGACGTTCCGCCCCGATTTGGAAGAAGACATGACTGACCCGCATGTCTCCTGCCAACCAGCCGGGCGTTACCCTTAGAACTTTTGGGGCACCAATTTTGAAGGGTATTCATGGTTGCTTTACACCGATTGTATTTTTGTCCTTGATGTACAGAAACTGGATATTGAAGCTTTTTCCCTATGGGGTTTTTTAATGCCCACTCTCGTCTGCTATGATAGCGAACTGCGTTTCTATTAGTGCCCTCATCAAGAAAAGAATAATTAAGTACATATGAGTTTCGAATCGTGCCCTGGGCGTTGTTCAAATGTGATCCATCAGCTAAATAAAATAATTTATGGAACACTCTTGGAGGTCTTGCTATGTGTCAAAAAAATGAGAGCGACAAACAAAGTGTGACAGTCGCGACCAAGCTGTTGAAATATTTCGACGAGAGGTTGAGTCCGACGTCGGTTAAGCGCTAGAAGCAGTTAGACGCGCAGCATTCATTTTCATATTATTGTACTACGTGGCACGAATACCACTCTTTTCTGCCGTTTATTTCCAACACAAGCGTGACAATGGACATGTTTGGCACTCTCGTTGAAAGCAGCGAAAATTGGAGTATACCTGTAAGTCGGAGCGAATGGGCGTAACATATAAGCGGTCATAGCAGCGTCAGCTATATATGTATATGATGTAAGAAACAATATAACATAGAGATCGACTAGATCTTCACGATGTACTCGTTCGTCGTTGTTACTGAGTACAGACAGAGAGTTGGGACTGTTGAAATAATTTGAGCGGCATTGGTGGCCGCACAACATTAGTTATAGTTGCTTAGTAACGAGACATCTGTTTACAACGAGCCACCACCACCGCTCAGCTCAACAGCGTTTTCATCGCACGGTCCCTGTTCAGCATCACCCAGAAAATCCAACAGGGACCCTGCGTGGACAAGGAGTAGACCTGTATAGCTTTGGGTTATCGGAAAGCACTTGATATGTTCTGACAGCTGAGTCGACGCTAATCTAGATCTGCGCCACGAGATTCCCTGTTGATGATTATAGTTCCCGGTAAGATCAAACGTTTGTGAAAGGCTGAGGAATACCCCGTTTTAAGGGTTTAATATATTGTATTCTAATGGACAATTATATTGCACACTTAAGGGAAATAGTCTAACACATTCACTACATTTCACAACCTCGCTCCTCAATATGTGTACGCAAACTTACCAGGAATGTGGTCAATTCCGCCCAAGTTTTTCTGTGCTTGAGAGGTGTCGCTTAGTCATATCGTCTTCGCGCGGAGCTGGCCGAAAGCGAGTGCACCAGCGTCGCTGTATATTAGACTCCCGTCTCCACTCCTACCACCCCCACTCTCCACAGTCTGACCACCCCGTCCTTTGTTTTCATTTCGCTCTTCTGTCTTCTCTTGTTGTCTTCACTTCTTTTTTGCTGCCACTCGCTCTCCTCGTCTTCAAACCTATTTTCACCCATTCTCTATTTTTTCCTCCTTCGCTTTTAATTTAATCCTTCTCCCTCTCTCTTTTTACTTTATGTCCCATTCCCTTGAATTTTGGTGCTTTCTAATACACCTCCTTCCCACTGCACTCGTCTCTTCTTGCATTCGCACCCAAAACCACTCGCCACTCATATTCCTCTTGTTAATTCTTCTCCTCGCTTCTTCTATTCTGCCACTTCATAGCCAAAGCAGACAACAGTGCATATCTGGAGATACCGATAGAACAGGACCTCAAGCACACATAAATTGCTCTCCTCCCTTAAGTCCGAACTACAACTTTTTCACCCTTCACTGACATTTTGATTGAGTTGGGGGTACACCTTTCATGCTAGAGCCACACCTGATCATCGATCCATCTGCTTTTTGGGTCTGCTTTATTTGCTGTTTCTGTCTGTCTGGTTATTACTCTGTCTGCTTTGTCTGTCTGCATCCGTTTCTGTCTGTCTGGTTATTTCTGTCTCTGGTGTCCGCTTAATCTTTCTGTGTCGTTTCTGTCACGTTGACTCTTTGGCTATGCTGGTGCTACACCTTATTCTCCGTATCTCTCTGCCGTCGCAACAGCTTCATCTCGGCGGTGCTAGAGCTATTTCTGGTTATCGCCCAGCTTGCTCTTTGCCTGCGCCATTTTCTGTAGCATTGATTGCTTGTCTACACTGGACATATAACCTATTCTCTGTATCTTCCATCTGTATCCCTCTGCCGTCGGAGCAGCTTCATCTCAGCTACTTTCTCGTTCCTTCGCATTGTCTTCTGCCATCTCTGCAAGTGAACCCTCTGATGCACCATGGGACTTCCTGATTACTTCCCTCGGCTTGCCGGTGTCTTGATGGTCTTCTACTCTGCTCCATCTTTACGAAGCTCTGGGGCCTGACTTCTTTTCTTTACATTCTACTTTTAACCCACACTCACGTCTCTGCTGAGGAAGCAACTTGGCTTGCTCCTCGTTTATTTGCTGCCCTTTGTCTTTGTTGATAACACGCTGGTTCTCAGAGTTGGGGACGATGGACAATGTTAGAGGCTGCGCCCATCTGAGCGATAGGAGGGACGACTTAGCTTCCTGCGAGCCTGTTTATAAAAGAAAGTGACTCTGTCAACTTGACTTGGATGAGATGCATACCGGTCACTGATACCCTCACAGGTTGTTTTTTTCCAGCCGGCTACCTCGACCTTCTTGTTAGTCGCCAAAAGTATGTCTCCCAACTTTGTGTCGGCCAGGGTGATATGCCAGCCACTGAAACCCTCACAGGCTGGTTTCTTCAAGCCGGCCACCTCGACATTCTTATCAGTCGCCAAAAGTAGTTCACACTGTTAAAACACTAAAGATAATTCAGCGTCTTCTGAGTAAACACTCTTGTTATTAGTTTAGAGATAACTACCTAAAGATAACTGTGAATGGGTGAGTCTATGAGAAAAATCTAAAACTATCTAAAATACTCACTTCAGCGTCTTCTGAGTAAACACTGAAGTGAGAAACGGGAAGTACCGTGATATAAGTACTAAAGGAAATTAGACTTCCGAAACTCTAAATGAAGAATATAGTGTGAAACTGTCTAATGTGTCTCATCTGAAGATAGATAATCATTAGAGGATAGAAAAATTGATAAAAGAAAAGATCATGTAAATGTAAGAAGAAAGAATCCAGACTGTGTGATCTTAACACACACAACTTTGCATCAGCCAGTGTGTACGCCTGTTATTGAAACCCTCACAGGTGGTTTTCTTCCAGTTGGTTAGCTCGGCATTCTGATCAGTAAAGTCGCGAATTCCAGCCCAGACGTCGTCTGCGGATCCGCCGTGCAGAGCGTACCCCAACCCTTCCTCAGTCCTCTCCTCCCTCTCAGCGACAGACATCGGCATTACGCTTAGCACCACTTTTCCACTGCCACCGCCATTGCCTCCGGTGGCTCTTTGAAATAGGTGACTTTGAACACACCTTCTCGCTTGGTGGACCATCTACATCCTTAGGTGAGTAGGAACTACGATATCTCTTTCTGTTTACAGTGAATTAATTAAGCCTATTGTTTATGTAGTGATTTATGCTCTATCCCGCTCACCCAGATCGGTAATATCAAGTATTCTCATCGCAAGGACTAGGGATGGGAATGGGGTCTGGACTCATCATTCGCCGTCCAGGCCCAGTACTAGCAGAAAACCTGGTGTTTGTCATGGCAGGTGCAGTGGCTTCTCTACTCACAAGAGATTTACCCACTCATATGGGTCCGGTGTGCATTACCCTAGGCTCCTTTGTTGAGGCATCATCTACCCCCATCATGAGCACCAAGCTACTAGACGGGTCCGTTGTATTATCGTGGGGTGTATGTGCAACTGCGTTCATGAATCTGACGCTGCTTCTCCTGGAGTCGCACCTCATGAGCCAGCAGTCATGGTCCCACGCCACCAGATACATATTCTGCTCAGGGGGCTGCCATATAACCTTGTCCTATTCGGGCACGAGGCTTGTGTGCTTGGGGTTACATTCACGTTACAAATCTCCTTGCAAGATGTATATTGATATGGGTGGATTGCTGGTCCCTGGTAAGTCATAACCTCACAGTTTAGGCTGATATGAAAAACCACGGTAGCCTTTTGACTTGCAGGTATTTGCTACCTTATCTGACCACTCGAATGGTTTCTCATTCTACACCCTACATCTCTCTCTCTCCTCAGAGCCAGATGAAGGGTGATGGAAACTGCGATGGATGTTTTTCCAAAACGATCTCCAAATGAAGGGGTCTATGTAGACCCAAGGTGCTGTCCATAAGCTGCCTGGCTCTGACAGCTGCAGAACAAAAAAAAGGTGGATCACATTTTGACGGCAGTGAATGATTGGGCAGAAAGGAACTACGAGGGTGCCTCACGATGTATTGTTCTGGGGCAGCTGTGTACGGAGCTGGATTCAACGCCCCGAATTCCTCGGAGGTATCCCTAGCTACCCACGAAGCCTTACTCGGCAGGTGGTAGGGATTCCCCGACTGATTCAGTCAGCAGGCTCATTACGGCCAACCCCCAGGTACTACAAATACGTGTACTACATGTTCAGCGTCACAGTATGACTCTATAAGCAGCTAAACACACCCATTCACTCAAGCTCCCTATATTCTTGTCGGCTCCAGAATGATAAACACTAGAACATAGTTGGGACCTGTAGACAGTTGTGCACAAAGGACCTAGGTGTGTGGCTTGCAACAAATTGGTTCAGGGGGGAGCTATGCATGGAGCTGCTGGGTGAAAGAGGTGAGTGTTTTGGCGGTTTTTGTAGCCCGTTAATAACCCTGTGTGCCACGCAGAAGATCGCTCATCACAATGGATAAAATTTAATCTCTTCCCCCCTCTCCGTCTCCCAAAATGACTGACTTTTACATGCGACGCACAAGCCGGTGCTGTGGCTCGTATCAGCAATTCGAGTGTCTCAGGCGGTCTAACGGGGTCAGGATCATCCCTTTGCCGCAATTTTTGATTTGAACAACTGCTCTCATCTGCCTCCAGTAGTTGGCCTCCCTTTGGGATTGAAGCTTTCAATCTCCTCCCGTAAATGACATCCCGAATACCAGAGCCAACCCAGACGTCATCTACGGATCCGCTGTGCAGACCGTTACGGTCACTGTGACCACCTCTCACAGTTTTCAGCGCCTTCCGCAGTACTGACGTTTCTTCCGGCGCTAATGCCACTCGCTTGCCCAGCGTTTACTCCTCTCCCACGGGTGCCGGAACACCCCCTTCAACAACATGGCGTTCACCCATTGGTGTTGATTATTCCTTGAGGACCTGAGAAGTTACCGCTTAAATATATGGACTACACTATTATAACATGAAAGCAAAATAGTTCTTGTTAAAATTTTGACGAGTATCCGGTTACTATGTACACATGCTATGGGAAAGATAGGGGGAAATAGAACGGCACAGCCATGCGTAAGCCTCAGAAGCTGGGCACCCAGTGTTTTCCCAGCGCTACGCTACTCACAGCACAGCCTCCCTCGAGCTCTTATCTCCCTCCACCGGTGACCGCCACAGAGCCAACCTTTCAGCCCTTTCAGCCACCGTACACTACACGAAATGGACATCTCATCCGATCTCCTCCGCATATCAGGAACAGTCGCATTCGTTCCAGGGCTCAGTGCCGCTTTCAAGGTGGCGATGCTGATAATACAAACTGTTCAGGTATGTTACCTCTGCGCGTTCATATCCTTTGCTAACGTTGTTTGCATTCGCAGATCTCCAAGAGGAACACGGCACGACTGCAATACTTGGGCCACATCATTGCAGACTGTCTGGTCACCATTGCGGAAAATATGGATGGGAAATGGGATGCTGCTCCAACTGCACTCAAGACGAAACTTGACGAGTTTGAAGCGTATGTTCTAGCTTGAGTCCCTTCGCCGTGGAAATTTATGCATTCTGTTGTAATGACAGGATATTAGAAGATGTTCTCAAGGCTGTGAAAAGGACGACAGCTTCGTCGACTGTGAAGGCTTTTTTCAACGCAGGGGATCGTGATTTTGATATCATGATGCTGGAGAAACGATTATCAAACACTCAGAGGTCGATTATGGTGAGCGGATAACAGACATAAATGTAAACCTGCCACTTACACCAAGAATATAGCTTCTGCTGTGTGTGGATACTTCAATGGCAGTAAGACCAGTCATTACGCTTCCTTCCCCGCTTCCAGTTCAATGAACATGGTTTCGCAGCTCCAAAATATCACAAGAGCGATCAGTTCACATGGACAAGCGACATACAATGAGGTCCTGCGCATCGAGGATCTCATTCGCCACCGGACCCCTACAACGTCTGCAGGGTGGGACGACCCTGATGCACGTATTAATAATAATTCCAGATAGTCCCCGCGCGCTGATGCATCTTAACATCTAGATACATACTTACACATGGGATGACATCGTCCTTTTGGAGACAATCGGTCAATATCGAGTCTCCCTACGTTCTCGACCTGCCTGTTCTGTCAGAGTTGAGCTGCAGAAGGCAAAACGTTATGATAATAGACCGGTTTTGGTGAAAAACTACTACGGTCTACCATCCACAGATCTTGTAAGGCGCTCTTTTTTGAGATCTTAGGCTGCTTTTCACAATTCCTTAGTTTCTGCGAAATCTCAATAATCACCGACAAGTTTGGTAAGCCTTGCTTGTTGGAGAGAAAGGCAGGAGTTGACCTTCGAGCATTCACAGGAGCTCTTACTTATTGCAACTTGTTGGAAGGAGCACAGCCTCAGCCAGCATCCCGTTCCAGGTGTATCACCTGCCTGGAGATCACCTTGAAAATTTACAAATTTGGCTTGAGCGGACACTGACTTCAAATCCAGTAAAGGCTATTTATGGTATATTTGATATGGTTTGTTGTTGTACCCAAACATGAGGTTCTAGATAACTGAGGTATCTTTGAGCAGCGAACATCTCTGAGCGTATGTCATGTTTTTAGGTTCTCATTCAGCTATTTAATGAACCAATAATTAGGCCTTGACTGAATTCCAGCAGTTCAGAACAGGCTGCTTTCCTTCCGATTTATGGGCTCTGGTAGTGAACTGTCATTGTTTTAACTACACGTAGCTAATCTGCTAAAGGCCAAAGGTCTTTATGTTAGTGCTCAACCTGGCCACCATCGACGTCATTGGAAGCTGATATATGCGGGAGAGCTATCATGTGATGAGGAAGATGAGGTAAGTTGTGGAGAGCGTGGAGTTGACCCCAGTCGTGGTAACGCGACATGTTAGCCCAATGTTTATAATGGTATGTGGGCATCGATTCCGAGGTTGGTATGTGTTATCATGATCCCTACTACGTTGGTGCTGACTGTTCACGACAGCAACATATCCTACAGCCGCAACCCGGCGACATCGATAGCATATAGTTTGTGTGACTCATTACAGCGACTGCCGAGCTCCGATGACCTCTTGAATATTCTCCAATGTGGCTATGACGATCTCAGCCTTCCGATGCTTGGGGCTGCATTCTTCGAGCGAGGCTGGCTAGCTCCGAGTCGGTTCGAGGTCCGTCCCACCGGCCCCATGGGATTGGGAGACATTGGTTACGTAACAGAAGCTGGTGACTTTGTGGTTGTTGGCAACATTCACAACTCGTTGCGAGCAAAATCTGGGACACTCTCGTGGAGCGTGCATCCGGGGTATGTAAGTGGCAATGAGTACCTCGGTCACATTCCTGCAGAAGATATATTGAGTGATGGTGGTCAACCGTGCCAAAGACGACGGCAAGTTTAATCTCTCGTGTATGGCCTGGATAATTACATCCTCTATCCCAGACTCATCTCTCTCATTATCCCCGCAAGTGTGATTACGTGGTTTGATTTATCATATGACAATCTTGATCGGACGCATGCATGGGATGAGTTGCATCACCTCGCTCCCTCAATCATCGCCCAGCATGGGCTCTCGATTGCCCCACACGAGTTGAAACTTGGTCAGCATTGCCTTACTATAACTCTCGGATTACTCTTTGACAGCTAGCACAAAAACAGTAATTACAGTTCAACACAGATGGATCACCGAGCTGACAGCTGTGGACGGTCCTTCCGATCTACGAGATGTGTGCACCTTTCAGTGGGACTCGGATCCGGATGTGGAGGTGATGGAACCAACCGTGTATCTATTTTTGCACAGAGAGGGGGCATATATTCGCAACTCTGGAGCTCCTGAGCTTACGGGGGAACATCGCCCATCCTTCGACCCTCAACCGCAGTGGTTGGACGACGCTACGTGGCATAACCCGGAAGGTCAGTCCATTGACGAAGAGGAAGAAGACACTTCCACTGAGGTGAAAGACGGTCTTTGTCTCTATTCATACGAGCTGTAATTATTTCTTGTCTTTCAAGAGTGACAAGCTGTGCTCACATTCAAACAGTCATCCAGTGATATGGTGCCTGCAGCTTCCCATTGGTGCTGCTTCTCCCTTTCTCACCGAGGTTGAGGACCAACTTTGAGGGGCAGCGTGCGGCGTGGATATGGACTGGACAGTGCCGCGCTATGCTAGAGTGAATTGTATCTATTCTGTGGCCCTGTCAAAAGATTGGCATATGAATGTTGAGGCGCCACTATTGCGTTCAGAATGAGGAAAATACAAAATGACCATAGGAATTCTGTACAGTATGCACCAGATAATATCATATCCTTTCACAATATGGACAGAAGTATGCATACATTCACGAGTGATGGACCGGAGGTGAGCGCTTCAGCGGTTACCCGCGTATCGCATTGAAACCCTGTGTGAGACGCACAAGTTCAGTCATCACAACAGATATACTCACGTCTTTCCATCCCCCACAAGGACTGTCCGTCCGTTGCCTGTGTGACAGTCCATTACCCGCCTTGTACACGTACGTCTTAGGCGGTCTCGCTGGGTCAGCCTCCTCGGGATTTGAACACCCGCACCGACTCTTCCTCTGCCTCCAGTCTTCCTCTCTCAGCGGCACTTCGAACAGTAGAAACTCCCCTCCCGTCAATAACAACATGCATATCAGCGCCAGCCCAGACGTCGTCTGCGGATCCGCCGTGCAGACCGTACGCTATCCCCCTCCTCCCTCTTCTCCTCCCTCTCAGCAACGAACTCCGGCATTACGATTAGCACCATTTCGCAGTCCACCGCCTATTGCCTCCGACGCTAATGCTACTCGCACCCTCACGGGGTGTCTGCACCTCGGCTTTCCCCGCCGGAACCACTCCTGCTGCCTTGCCCGCCCCCACTATCTTCAACACCACGACGTTTGTTCCCTGAGGAGCACTATATCCTGAAAGTAGCTGTAATAAAGAAATGATATTATCATAATCCAAAGTAGTTCTTGTTATAATTTCCCTAAATGTGCACCCCATGGGTATAGAATGATTGGATTTTCTGGGTGGTGCTGAACAGGGACCGTGCGACGAAAACGCTGTTGAGCTGAGCGGTGGTGGCTCGTTGTAAACAGATGACCCATTGCTAAGCAACTGCAACTAATGTTGAGCGGCCACCAATGCCGCTCGAATTATTCCAACAGTCCCAACTCTCTGTCTGTACTCAGTAACAACGACAAACGAGTACATCTTGAAGATCTAGTCGATATCTATGTTATATTGTTTCTTACATCAATGACCCAACATGAGCATTGCCCAGAGGGTGTGGAATATGCTGCAGAAGGTGCCCAAGTCTGGCATCATCCTAGAACTCGTACGGTCTCAGAAGACTGAGCCGTCCATGACCCCCAAGTTCCCAAATAATCCCCAAATCCCAAATATCGCATGCATCTCGACGTCGACAGACCCAACATTGATGTATGTTTGAAATAAGACAAAGCTTACAAGTGTTTGGTCACCCGTACACCCGCCACTGTCTAGACACTAGATATATTTAGCAATGGGCCGGCTTCAAAGCGAGGCAAGTGACGTACCACAATTACCCTCGAACTCTAACCCCTGGAAGTTTATGCTCTCAGCAGACAGTTCTGCTTAGAATCGAGGAAAAGGACTTACTTGCATCGAGAACCCGAGCTCGGAGTTTTTTGACCTAGCTGGAAGAGACAGACATATAAAGCAGAGCTATAGCTTAGGAGCACAGTCAAGCGCAAATGGACTCATCCTCATCACCGCTGTCCAGCGCGACCACTTTGCTTCACCAGCCGCAAACTCCCCCAGACCCCACGTCCATTCCTGGGATGAAGGCTCAGAGACACAAGAGATGGAGACCTAGAGGAATGTCAACGGACGCTGTTCATAGAGCAAAGGGGATGCGAGGTCGCTCCGGGCAGCAGGAGGATTCAGGGCTCGGGATGAAGTGGAGCGACAAAAATGAATGCGAGTCGTTGGGAGGGGTGATGCGGGAGGGGAAAGAGTAGGCACAGTGTTTGAGGATGTGGGTTGCGAGCGTTGTAGCCAGCGTGCTAGTAAGAACGCGGGGCTGTGAGGTCTGCGGCAGTTGCGATGTGGAGGATTCGATGGGGGTGGGTGGGAGTCGTGGTTTGAAGGAAAATTGCATGGGTGGCTTACGTCACCCGCGTAACGCCACCCTTTTCGTTCTCCGATCCAGAAAGTTGAATTTGACGTATCCGATTATGTTAGATCAATCTCGTGCTTCATCTCTATTCATCAGGTAGCATTTCTTTCATTCCAGGATGTTTAGGATTGACTTTGCTTTCCGATAGGACCGGGATATATGTTTGTATTGAATTGCTTCTCACTGTTTGTTGGATCATTTTCTAAATATCTGTAGGAAAAGACATTTAGAACTAATCTAACGCAAAGCTTATCGAAATCGTTCACGATAAATGCATTGCCAATAATCCCCTGTCTGTTCTTCTCTGTAGCTAGCACAAAGACCTATTCTCCGTTGTAGGGTCATGGTGTAAATGGGGCGAAATGATGCAGGACTAGAGAGGAGAACGTCGGGTCGAACATCTGAGCTGCTGATAGAACAAAGCAAGCTGGAACATTGGGTGTGGGGCGTGCGTAAATGGTTTTCTTGTTGGTCTTTAAAGCGGTGGCCTCATAGGGCTCTTAGGTGCAATGGTCACCGATGGAAGTTGCTCCCTCCTCACCTTTCATGCACTCAGAAGAAAGAACACTGGGACGTAGGTACATGATTCCGGGGGTGGAGGGTGAGCAGCGGTGGAAGTGGGGCACCTGAAACAAGACTCGCGGTGGAAGTCAAACGAGGAAAAAAGCCAACAGAGGTAAAGATATGGCAGTGGAGTCTGGAGAAAGGGAATGAGGAGTGAAGCGAGCATGGTGGAGAACAACGGTGTCACTGAGCCAAGCAGCGGGGGTTCACGGTTCTATTCTGTTTAGCCGAGTCTCAATACAACCCGACAAATATAGTGTAGAACGTGGAGCCTCTTGTTCTATTTCAGAAACATCCACATCGCGATGGATATCGGGTGAAACTCCAAATTCGAAGTTTGAACATCGGGAATAGCGATAAGCCCAGACGGAGTCCTCTGCGAAAAGTTCATGATCTCGACCGTGAGTAGGACAGGCATCCCGCCGAGGGAAAATTTGGATTCTACTGAATATTTGGACGCTCTAGATCATGGTACCTGCAGCGAGTTGAATATGACTTTCCTCTGACGCCGATATGAATATGCGCAAGGTCTTGTTTGTTATTTTATTATTCCATTTTTTTTTTCTGTTATTGCGCGGCTATACATTACATAATCTACTGATGCATCAGTAGCGCCGCATAGAATAAAACAATAAAAACCCATAAAAACATTCACTAATGAGAATCCAAGGCCTCAGGCCTTAGGATATAGTTTGTTTACATTTCTAGGACCACTCAGCCAATGATCCCTGGCCTATGCAGGGACGAACGTGCGCATATATGTGCTTCGGACACGAACGGGCTCCAATAGCCATCGATCGAGCCCCGCGTGGCTTTGAAACACTTCCAGCAACTCTTACGATACTTCTATTTCCATTCCAGATCACCCCTATTGTCGCCGATCCACGAGCGAAGCCGATCGCTTCGATTTCATTTACACAAGCACCCAAAGCTTCGAAATGGAGTTTCAAGATTTTCTGTCATTGTTTTTCTTGTTCTTTTGACTCAGTATAGTAGTGAAACACATGATCCACAACTCCTACCACCTCACGATCAGTTTCAGGTATTTTAAACATGTTTTAGTACAATTTTTGTGCATTCTTTCCCTCATGTAGTCTGCAACCCCAGAATCGCTCCATCACCCCAATTTTCTTCTTGGGAACACAAAGGACAATTAATAGTTAGCTCTCCCTATAAGTACGCTTGTAAAATTCTCCAGAATCCAAGGCAGTATAACCTCCACAGTCTCAAAACAACCTCCAAATCTTTGCTTGATATCTCAACATCGCCTGCTTTGTTAGCGAATCGTCACTGGCCGTTTGTCATCAATTCAAGCACACTATTGAACTCATTGTTCATCCCAAAACCGTTAAGTTGCAACTATCTGTCTATCTACAGTTCGCGTTACTGTACGTGAACTTTAAGCGCTTACTTTTTGCTTCCGCATCAGCGCATCCCCCGCGCTAGAATTACATCTCGCTTAGATTATACTTTAGGCGCTTAAGAGACGCCTTGAACAAACTCGAAGAAAACATCAAAAACAGCACAAATAAAATAAAATAAAATAGATAAAAATCTCCTTTATATTCTTTATTAATCTGGAGATTACTTGAGCATGAGTTACACACTCAAAAGCCAGCTGTGATAGCCCTCCCTGTTCATGAAGATGGTGCACAGAGTGTGCTCTTTCATGAAGGAGCTGATGGGGTGGCTATCCAAGAGCAGGCAGATAGGTCAAAGACCAAGCTCATGGGCTACTTTGAGACAAATCAAAATGACCCACATGCACACAGGTTTCTCTATGTTGAGTTCCCTGAACATTATGTGTGGAATAAGACAGCAAGATCTTGGACTCCTCGCCAAAGGGACTTCTGCATCGGTCAACTTCATTTTGCACCTCCTTCATCTGGAGAGCGCTTTTA
>QMFG01000656.1:0-70030 GCA_003314545.1 Ramaria sp. MG151 | reverse complement strand
CACTGTGCTAAACACTTGTGACATCTGAGGAGGGAAAATGAGGGGAGCGATGGATCCTAGGATGGGAATCACTGTGTTGAACGCTGGTAACATGGAATGTAGAACAAGGAAGAGGGAAGTCACTGTGTAGAACGCTGGCGAAAGGTTAAGGAGAAGGGAAGTCACTGTGTACAACACTGGTGACTGACGATGACGGTGGCTGCAAGTAAGTTTAGGGGGCGGCGTCGGACTCTGGACCAAGGGAGGTGGACCAAGGAAGGTGGACCAAGGAAGAGTCACTGCGTAGAATGCTGGTGACAAGGAAGGTAGACCAAGGAAGAGGGAAGTCGCTGCGTAGAACGCTGGCAACAGGTTAAGGAATAGGGAAGTCACTGTGTACAACGCTGGTGACTGACGATGACGGTGGCTGCAAGTAAGTTTATGGGGCAGCGTTGGACTCCAATCCATAGGTGTTTTTGGGGCGGAGATCAAAAATATTTGAAGGTGTAGCGGTCTACACTGATGGGCCAGTCGTGGACTGAGTGGCTGGGTGGGGTTTAAGTGGCTCAGGTCACGTGTTTGATGCGTCGTAAGATGTGTCTTCCATGTCGTGAGGTGTGTCCGGCGATCTACACAGTCTCTTAGATGGCTGATCATTATGTGACACTGCGCATGCGGCTGGCGTGTCCTGACATGTCACGGCAGGTGCGCTGATCGTCGCATAGACAGCACAAATAGGGGCGGTGCTAGGCTTTGGGAACGAATGGGTTGGTGGATCCTGGCACTGAGCTATACACGGTGCTGTCCATGGGATCAATGTTTCGTGAGGAGAGGAAACTGCTGGTGGTGTTCCAGGTAAGGTTGCTACTATCTGGGGGTCCCGCGGTGTAGATCGCATGCCCGACGCGTCACGACACGTGTCCTCTATGTGGTGATGTGTGTCCGGTGGCGGGTTAAGAAGAATCTCATGGGAGTCGTGTGGCCTAGGTTGCGTGTCCAATATCTTGTAACACATGTCCGTCCGCCTGGATGTGTGCTGGTCTCTGTGCGGCACTGTCTGTGCGGTTGATGTGTCGTGACACATGATGCATTGTTGACGAAAATGACACGCGCGTGTGGTGTGTGACGCGGGATGGGGTCATGAGGTGCGACGCAAGGCGCAACGAGAATGCAGAAGTATGAGTGTGCGGCGCGGATGCACGTAGGGAGTGAGATGAATGTAGTCCGTTTGAACATGAGGCTGAATAGGAGTGCGCGCGAGAAACTGAATGCGTGCGCGAGAAGCTTGCGAGTGCGCAAATGTGTGCAGATTGAGTGGCTGGGTGAGGGTCGAGCGGCTCAGGTTCGTGTGACCTAGGTCGCGCGTGCGACACGTTGTGACATGTGTCTGACGGTCTGTGTGGTCGCTGTTTCCGGCGGCCTGGATCGCGCGTCCGACGCGTTGGGTTGCGTGTCTGACGCGTCATGACATGCGTCCTCCACTATGGCACGTGTGTCCTGCGGTCTGTATGGTCGCTGGGTTTCCAGTGGCCTGAGTCGCGTGTCTGATGCATCCTAACAAGGATGGGGCGGTGAGTGGATTCTATGGATCCTGACGTGTTGTTTCATTTGTCACACCATTGGAAATGCCTTCCAACACGTAGGGCAGCTGTGTAGGCTCATTTTTTGGCTCCAATGGGGAAGGTGCAGAGTTGAGGTCAGCAACTCAGGTCCTGCATTGACAACTGGAATGGGCTTGGCAACAGACAGTGGTGTAAAGAGCAAGGTGATGGTTGGAAAGGAAGACTCAAGAAATGAAAGTGTTGTACTGTATATTTCCTCCTCGTGTGCATTCAGTGCATCTGCTAGTGATTGAGAAGAAAGAATAGTTTAAGTGAGTCTACAAGGAGGGAATCTGAGTCACCAATGGATGACATGACTTGTGATTGTGAGCTGTAGCTACAAACTCCCAAGACAGGCGAGTATCTTACAGATTTCTGTAGATTGTACCAGCCTCATGTCACTTTGCAGGCCCAAAGAAGAGATCAAAATACACCAGACTCATGTGACTTAGATTAACCATTGTCGTATGTATTTGCTTATGACTCTGATGTTTTAGATGCTGTTTGACTGGTGAAATGGGCAACAGAAGACAGTGGGTCTATAAGTAAATTCCCTGCAATGATATAAGAGAAATAATGTTTCAACTATCAAGTCACCAAACTCTATGTACTTTGGCTCCAGATGAATACTGGTATGTAAGCTGTCCCCTAACCTTCAAGAGTTAACAAGGATGGCAGTGATTTCAGGTAGAACTTCTGATATGACTTCAAGACTCCTGTTCCCATGTTGTGCCTCATATGAGGAGGGTTATGCAGCTGGACTGTTCCCTTGACTCAATGCCTGCCTGTACTCCCATGAACAGCTTGTCTGATGAACTCCCCTTCAAACCTGTACTTTGGCAGGGCTCTTGGACAGGCTTCCTTTGTCAGGAGTGGCTTTGACAAGCAATCTCATGCGAATGTTCTCTCCCATGGACCCCCAGATGTGGAGCCTAGATGTGGTATAGACTGGCTGGGCTAAACAATGTCTCTATACATAATGTATGTGCCTTGCTAATGTGTTACTACCCATTATGTCACCCACTGCTGCTATTATATGGAGGTTTATTACTAACTACAGCCAACAATAACATTGGACAACTACAACACCCAACATGTAATCTCTCAATATGCAATCTTCCACCTTGATTAGAGCATCATGGATAGTAACCAATGCAGCTTGTTCTTTGCCAACCTCCCAACATCACATTCATTGTCCCTTCAACTTATGTATTTAATGAGAAGGGATTTAGGGGGGTATGTCTAATATATCTGTTATTATTTATCTATATACCGCACGAAGGTCATATTACATAATCTACTGATGCATCAGTAGCACCGCGCAGAATAAAACAACAAAAACACTATAAAACCACTACTAATGAGAATTCAAGGCCTTGGGCCTTAGAATACATTCTGTTTACATCTTTAGGATCACTTGGCAAACAATCCCTGAGGCAATGCAGGGACGAACGTGTGCATATATGCGCTTCGGACACAAACGGGCTCCAATAGCCACTGATCGAGCCCCGCATGGCTCTGAAACACTTCTATCCACCCTTACGACACTCCAACTTCTATTCCTGATCACCCCTATCGTCGCCAATCCACGAACGAAGCTGATCGCTTCGATTTCATTTAAACAAGCGCCCGGAGCTTCAAAATGACCGTTTCAGAATTTTTCTCATTGATTTTTCTTGTTCTTTTGGCTCAGTATAGTAGTGAAACACATGATCTACATTTCCTACCACACCATGATCTGTTTCAGAACTTTTAAACATGTTTTTAGTACATTTTTGTGCATTCTTTCCCTCATGTAGTCTCCAACCCCAGAATCGCTCCATCGCCCCAATATTCTTCTTGGGAACACAAAGGACAATTATTAGCTAGCTCTCACTATATGTACACTTGTAAATTTCTTCAGAATCTAAGGCAGTAAACCTCCACATCTCTGTTACAATCTCCACATCTTTGCTTGATATCTTTGCTACCCTTGCTTTGTTAACGAATCGTCACTGGCCGTTCGTCATCATTTCAAGGACTCTATTCAACTCAGTGCTCATCCCAAAACCGTTAAGTTCTCACTATCTACCTATCTACAAGTCTGCGTCTCTGTACGTGAACTTTAAGCACTGATATTTTGATTCCACATCAGCGCATCCCCCGCACTAGAATTTACATCTCGCTTAGATTATCTTTTAGGCGCTTAAAGATCGCCTCAAGTAAACTTGAAGAAAATCTTAAAAACAAGTCGAATAAATTCAAATAAAATATATAAAAATTTCTACTCTATTCTTATTAATATCAGCTTATGATAGGATACTGAACTTCATTTATTTATAGCTCTAGTTGTGCTGCCTTTCTACAATATACACCATATGAACCTGTCTTATCCTTTTTATACACAATAGCAAATACAAGTACAATTATTAATGATCAGTAAAGACTGCTGAAAGTGCAAATATAAATCACATGGTACATTTTCATATATCTCAATATATTTGTGAGTATATAACTGGCAGCCGAATTCTTACATTTTCATATACCTCAATATATTTGTAAGTACATAACCTGGATTATCCATGGATATATATAAGCCATTATTAAGGTAAAGCAACATGAAAACCCATGTGTTGATACAAACATAGTATTTATTAATCATCTTCTACTCTTCTGGTGGTAGTATTCACTGCTATTAGTGACCTTGAAGGCATCCAAAACCAAATACTTGCCTTGGTAGCATAAATGTATAAGCTGTGCAAAGAAAAAAACAAGAGAAATTTCTGAGAGGGTGGGGAGGGGGAATCGGACCTGCCGTGCGAAGCATTGGCCTACTTCCACAAGTTAATTTTGTTATCTGGAAGGCTTGGGTTAACAATGTCCTCTGACAAAGTGTTATATAATCATTGTTCCATTGTCTCTGTTCCCATAGTGGCCCACACCTGCACTCATTGTCTCTTACCACTTTTAACAATCTTATCAAACCTTGCATCTATACCTCCATGCTTTGGATATGCCAAAGTTTGGGCTTCAGAACTTGGAGGCAGTGAAGAGTTTGAAGCACTAGCTGGAATTCAACTATCCACTGACAGCATTGGTCTGGACCTTCAAAAGTGCTCAGTTGTCATACCTGAAGATTGTTGCTTAGAAGCAAAGTCTGGACTTTGGACTCTATACCTCAGGTATGCCAAATTTCAGACTTTGAACCTTGAGGATGGAAGAGTTCAGAGTGTTGACTGAAAACTGGCAGACCCCTGACACCATTGTGCCAACAGTTAGTTCCATTGGAGAATCCCTTGGTTGTCATTCAAGTTATTAAAATTGATCTTGCATCAACAGTTATCATTGTAGTAGAAACATTCAAACCCAGCACACCTGTGCTAGTTTTGCATAGAAGAGGAAAGAAAGACTTTTCTGGGGGAGATCCTGTGGAAAAAACTATTGGAAAACAGAGCACTGCAGCATAGTGTAGTAATATATAAACAAATCACCAGAAACCCTACAGTAGAAAAACCCAAAATTATTGCAGATGCACCAGTTTTTTACAGAAGAGGCAGGAATGGAGCATCTGATGCTGCTGTGTTGGGATCTATTAAGAACTGAATTGTAGTGGAGGCAGAGTTAAGGTTGGGACTCAAGATAGAGTCGACTGAGGTTCGGGGTCAGGTTGCTGAGAGGGGCCAAGGCTCGGCGAACGGGTTGGATGGGACTTGGCTTCAGCTTATGTGCTGTGCCAGCTCAGAGTCCTGTCCCGTATTTCGGACAAGGCCCAAGGTCACCCGAAGTTCGGGTGTGACCTTAGTGAAGGGAGCGAAGGAGCGTAGGGATTAAACAAGATGTATTAGGGTATCTTAGTCGATACCAGAACTGACTGTCATGTACATGAATGAGTAGCTTATATACGGAAGGGTTCGGGGATCAGAGACTGGATGACCGAGGTCAGGGTCGTAAGCTACGCAACAGAGATCAAACAGATGGGACGGATATGAAACATGTTTGAGATGAACGGGGGTTCGGGCCCAAAAGGCCAGGGGTTTGGTTCAGCGGCGTGGGTTCTGACAGTACCCCCCCTTTAAGGCTGAGCCCTCGAAGCCTCATACCCGGGGTCCCGGTCACGTGACATGTTTGAGTCAGGTATGGAATATAAGGGGCATGCATGGTGGGGAGGCCATTTTAGAATTAGGCACTCCCTACCCATGTCAAGCACTCCCACGCCCAAGACCATAGCTGAACGATGCACTCGATTATTGCAGGAGATGGAGGAGGTGGAGGCACTGGAGAGGGCCGAGCAGGAGGCCTGCAAGAAGGCCGCAGAGGAGGCCAAAAAGAAGGCCGCAGAGGAGGCCAAAAAGAAGGCCAAAGAGGAGGCCTGAGAGAGGGCTGCGGAGGAGGCCAAGAAGAAGGCCGAAGAGGAGGAGCTCGCAAGAACTCAGAGGGCAGCGAAGGCCGAGGCCAAAAGCCTCGCCTGAGAGGGGTACATTGGTGGTGCTGAGGCTAAGGAGGAGGCAGGGTGAGTGGTCCAGGGACAGCCAATGGCCAAGGCAAGAGGCAAAGGCCGAAAGGCGGCCGAGCCAGAGGTGAGCGGTTCGGAGAGGGTGCATGTAGCTGGGGTAAGCCTCTTTTTCTTTTTTTTCTTTTTTCCATGGCTGACAACCCAACATGAGATCTGCATCCCATGCAGTTGTCACAGCAAACACTGCGTTCTGGGCCAGGCAGGGGCTTCTTGTATTCGCTGCTGCAAACGCAAGGTCGCATGCAAGTGGCTGGGGGCAGCTGAAGAGTTGGGCCCGAGGGCCGAGAAGCGAGGGCCACCCAAAGGCTCGGGTGGGGCGGAGGAAGGGCCTTCAAAGAAGAAGGCCAAGGGGATAGTGCCCATCGCAGGGCCGGCTGAGGTAGTGATACCGAGGGGCATTCAAGTTTTGGAGGTGCTGCTGGAGTGCATCGTCGATGCCCTGGAGGAGGGCAATCGCCTTCGGAAACAGCAGGCCCTCGCAGAGAGGCATATGGGGGAAGTCCTGGAGCACGTGCTCCAGGCCTTGAGGTGGGGAGTAGAGGCACGTGAGGATGTGGCAATGACCCCTCGGCGCATCGAAGGGTCTCTCAGGGAGATTGCTGAGGTTGAGCAGCAGCGGCTCAGGGACTCGGAGGATTGGGTCCCTCGGATGAGGGGTGTGGGATCGGTCGTTCGGGGGGGTTCGGAGGGTGACATGGATGCCAAGGTTTGGGTGGACAAGGGAAAAGGAAAGGAGAGGGAGGAGGAGACTATGGAGTAGATGGTTGTAATAGAGAAAAATAAAAGTTTTTTTTTTTTTTTTTTCGGTGTGAGTTTTGGTTCGGGTTTGGCCTCAGGTCTATGTAAGTGGAAAGGACTTAGAAAAAAGAAAGATAAAGTTCGGGTTCGGATGTTCGGGGGTGTTCGGGTGTGTGGATGTACCTAGTTATTTTTTGTTATGATAATTTTTTTTTTTGAATATACCTAAGAGAGAGATCATGTGAGAAAAAGAAAGGAATGAGGGTTTGGGTTACGGGTTCCAAGGTCCGGGTTTGGCGGGGTAGGCAGAGTGGAACTCAGTCACGATTTTGGACACATGTCCAAGTTTGGTCACAAGGATCCACGATGTTTCTTCGTCGGTACCTTCGTAACTGGCCCATCGGACTAGGTATAGGAGGTTGCAAGGTCTTCGACGCTTGTCCAGCTTGGAGTCAAGGATTTCGGATACCTTGTACTCAGGTTCGCTGTCGATTTCGATGGGCAGTGGCGGAGGTTTGGTTTGGTTGGGAAAAGTGTTCGGGACCAAAGGTTCAAGCATTGAGACGTGGAAAACTGGGTGAACTGCACGCATGCTGTCCGGGAGCCGTAGGGTATACGAGTGTGAGCCGGGTCGGCCAAGGACTTCGAAGGGGCCGAGGTATCTTTCGGCTAGTTTCTTCGAGGGTCGGGTCGTGCGGAAGAATTGTGCTTTGATGAAAGCATGGGAACTGATCAGGAGCTCAGGAGCCGGGTGTCTTCAGGCGTCGGCCGAGACCTGGTAATGGGATTCAGCCAGTTTGATTTGCTCTTTCAGTACCTGGTGTAGTTGGTTTAGGTCAATCGTGAAGTCTTGGGCCCAAGAGGACGCGAGGTCTCAGTCAGGGTGGACTGAGATGTTCGGGTGGTATCCTTTGTTCGCAAAGAATGGTGATACACCCGTTGTGGCGCTCGGGGTGTTGTTGTAAGCAAATTCAGCGAGTGGAAGTAGATCTGCCCAATTGTTCTGTTGGTAGTTACTATACACTCGAAGGTATTGTTCCAACGTCTGGTTAGTATGTTCGGTCTGGCTGTCTCCCTCGGGGTGATAACCCGAGGTGAAGTGAAGTGTCATGTCTAAGGCTTTACCCAATGATTTAAAGAAGCGGGAGATGAACTCCGAACCTCTGTCTGAGGTTACATGCGAGGGTACACTGTGTTTTGAGAAGACATGTAGGACAAAGAGCTTCACGAGGTCGGCCGAGGTGACCATGTCGTGCATTGGAATAAATATCACTTGTTTTGTTAGTCGGTCGACTACTACCAGTATTGTGGTGTAGCCGGCAGACCAAGGCAGCTGTTCGATGAAGTCCATGGATATCGAGTTCCAGGGCTGTTTGGGGATCGGGAGCTGTTTGAGGAAGCTGTAGGGCTTGTGGCGTTGGGGTTTGCAGTGTAAGCATGTGGTGCAGGACTTGCAGAATTCGTTGACCGAGGTTTGGAGTCTGGGCCACGTGTATTTGCACCTAATTGCGGATAAGGTCTCGTTTTGACCGAAGTGTCCCGTGAGTATGTGATCGTGTTTGTACTGTAATACTCAGAGCCAAAGGTCGTCGGCCTCAGGGACATATATTTGGTCATCGTGTTTCAAGAATCTGTCTTCGGATTGCGTCCATCTCGGGTCGGAGGTGTTGCCGAGGTGTTTTAAAGCCTCGGGGTCTGCAGACAGGTGAGCTTTAATGTCAGCATGGAGTTTTTCGAAGTCTATGATGAGGCTTGCGCAAAGCAAGGGTAGGATCAAGGACGTAGCTCGGAGCGACTTGGTGATCTGTTGAGTCGTGAAGATCGGCTGAAGGTTCTGTGGGTTGATTGTTGCATAGTCGTTACCCCCCTCTTTAAGGTAGACGTCCCATCGTCTAGTTATGAAGTTTTTCAAAGTCTATGATGAGGCTCGCATGAAGCGAGGGTAGGATCAAGGACGTAGCTCGGAGTGACTCGGTGATCTGTTGAGTCGTGAAGATTGGCCGAAGGTTCTGTGGGTTGATTGTCACGTAGTCGTTACCCCCCTCTTTAAGGTAGACATCCCATCATCTAGTTAAGGCATCAGGTTTTGTGCCAAGCTTGCCCGGCCAAAACTGAATTATGAGGTTGAACTGCGATAGATATTCGGACCATCGGGCCTGTCTTTGGGTGAGCAGTTTGGTAGTCGAGAAGTATTCCAGGTTTTTGTGGTCGGTAACAACATCTATCGGGGCCGAGGGGCCTTCTAGGTAGTGTCGCCAACATTTGAAAGCCTTGAAAATTGCTAACAGCTCTTTGTTGTGGACGTCGTAGTTGAGTTTGGCACCCGAGAATGTCCGAGAATGGAAAGCGATTGGGTGGATCTCGCTGTCTGGGGTGTAGGTTGACAGAATGGCGGTGAGGGCGTAGTCCGAGGCATCGGTTTCCACGACCAACTGTTGGTCGGGATCCCAATGCGTGAGGATTGGAGCCGAGGTGAAGGCTTTTTTCAGGGTTTTGAACGCCGTTCAGCATTCATCTGAGAAGTGCCAGGTCAAGCCCTTTCGGGTGAGTCAGGTGAGTGGTACTGTAATCTCTGAATAGTTAGGAATGAAACGTCAGTAGAAATTGGCAAAGCTGAGGAAGGATTGAATGTCTTTAACCTTCCGAGGCTCGGGCCAGTCTCGGATCACTTGAATTTTATCCTCAGCCATCATGAGGCCTTCGGACGTCAGTATGTATCCAAGGAATTCTACCATGTCTTTGTGCCATTCACATTTCTTAGCTTTTGCATAGAGACTATTGTTTCGGAGCTGTTGAAGCACTTCATGTACGTGCTTTTTGTGCTTGGCGAGTGTGTCAGAGTAAATGAGGATGTCATCAAGGTAAACTACCATGCATTTATCCAACAAATCTCCCAGAATGTCATTCATGAAACATTGGAAAGCCACGGGTGTGTTAGTAAGCCTGAAGGGCATTACTAGCCACTCAAAGGACCCATATCGGGTCTTGAACGCGGTCTTCCATTCATCTCCTTTGGCAATTTGGACGAGGTGGTACGCGTGTTGAAGGTCGATCTTGGTATAATACCGAGACTTCTTCGGTGCGTCCAGCAGGTCCGAGACGAGGGGTAGCGGGTATCGGTCTTTCTTAGTTACCTCATTCAGCCCTCAGAAGTCTACGCATAGTTGGAGCAAGCCATCTTTCTTACAAATGAAGAGGATTGGTGCTCTGTGCGAGGACCGAGAAGGCCGAATGAAACCAATGTTCAGGTGTTCGTTAATGAAGGATCGGAGGGTTTCGAGTTCGGACCAAGAGAGCGAGTAGATCGGGGGTTGAGGTGGTTTGGTGCCATCCTCGAGAGTGATCTTGAGGTCGTAGGGTCTGTGAGGCACCAGGGTGTCCGCCCTAGACTTGGAGAATACATCCCCAAAGTCATGATAGTCTTCAGATACGCCCTCCATGTCTGCTGGGGTCAGAGATAGGTTGGCTGAGCGTGCAGAGAGCTCGGTCAAAGCCAGGTTGAGGCAAAAGGTCTCGGATCCCTCTAATTTACAGGCGCGGGCGAACGTGGCTGCATTGATCAGGGTGATGCGAGGAGCCTCAAGCTTCGGGATGGATTCGGAGGGTGACTTCGGCTTGGCTGTAGCAGCGCGAACTTTGGTTGTCGGAGGTTCAGCCAGATTATCCAGTCGGGGTGCTCAGAAGGTAATACTGCCCAATACCCAATCTATCAACGGATTGTAGCGGGTGAGCCAGTTGTGCCCGAGCACGGCCGAACAGGACAAGTCTAGTGAAGTGACATAAAAGTCTACGGGGAAAGTGTGGTCAGAGGAGAAGCAAATAGGTAGTTCTACTGCTTCAGTAATTATGGAGTTTGTACTTCCATCAAATAATCTAAGAGGGATCGGGTCTATGGTTCGGGTTCGGAGGTTGTGTCTACGTACAAAAGTGGATTCAAGGAAACAATGTGTAGAGCCAGAATCTACTAATGCTTTAAAAGGAGTGTTTAGAATAGTTTCGGAGGACAAATTAACTACAAGAGACGTAGGACTAAAAAGAGCGGAAGCGTTAAGTCTAACCTCTAAGTTGGCACATTCGGGGTCAACGCAACCCTCAGGACATGCAGAGGCCGAAGGGTTGCGGATTAGTTTTTTGCCTCGGGGACCATGGCCGTAGGTTCGGCTTTGGCCTCTGAGGGCTGGTTGGCTGCCTGCGCCTCTTGGGCCTTTGCTGCGGCTCTCGGACACACACTAGCTTTGTGGTCCATACTGCCACAGACCAGACACAAGTTCAGGTCGAAGCGGTGCTGGCGTTCTTGGGGAATAAGCTTGCCGTCGGGCCCGAGCTTACCCAAGAGGTCGGGTCCCTTCGTCTGAGGTGTAGAAGGCTTTGCAGCCTCTTTGCCTTTGGCTGAGGTACCTTGCTGTGCCTTCGGGGTTGTGTTTGGGGGTGGGGCAACCGATTTCTCGGTCCGAGGTTCTGACCTTGACAATGACTGGGTCGTTTCGCGAGCAAGCTTGCCTTGACATTCCCAGTAGCGCTGGTCGATCTGTTGGACCAGATCTCAGAGCTTATCCAGGGTGCAGGGTTTGTCAAAATGAATCATCTCGTCTTTGATTCACTTTGGGAGGGCGAGATAGGCCTTCCAAAGCAGCGCTTGGTCATTATAGTCAACAAGCGAGGCAAGGTGATAGAATTCAACAAAAAACTTGGTGGCCTTGTGACTGTCCTTCATCACGAGGTTCTCCAGGTCTACTTCGGCGTCGTACAGGCCAAAGTTGATCATGAGCTCCTCGGTGAAGCTATCATAGTTGTTGAACCACTCGGGTTCAAATGAAGAGTCATCAGTAAGGTACAGCTTGAAATAATCAAGAACCATGCCTTTGAGGAAGGACAGGGCATAGTTGACCTTGGCAGACTCTTCCGAGAATGCTTTTGGTTGGGCACGGAAATTCAGCTTGCACTGAAGGAGGAAGCCTCGTAGCTTCTTCGGGTCCGAGCCGTCAAACGTATCGGGTTCCCAAATTTTCACTTTCGAGGATTCGGTTTTTTGGGGACCCATGAGGTCCGCAATCTTGGAGAGAGCCTTGGCAAGGGATTCTCCAACATTGGCGTCATTGTCCGATGGTGGGTCAGGGTCGGGATTGGGGTCAGGGCTCAGGTCGGGGTTCGGATCATTGTCGGGGGGTTCGTGATATGGTTTGGGGTCATTGGGGACCTCCTCGATGTGTCCCTCAGGAACTGAATGATCACGAAGGGGCATGTTTCAGTGTCGAAACAACGGAGTTGGGGTTGTGGAGTTCCTTGCTCTTCGAGCTAGGACGGAGGGTGTTGCTCTACTGATTTGGTTTTGAGCAGCGGATCGGGTCATTGGGGTCATAAGGACTGTCTGAGCTTCGAGAGTTCTGATATACTGTTAAGAACTGAATTGTAGCAGAGGCAGAGTTAAGGTTGGGACTCAAGATAGAGTCAACCGAGGTTTGGGGTTGGGTTGCTGAGGAGGGCCGAGGCTCGGCGAACAGGTCAAATGGGATTTGGCTTCAGCTTATGTGTTGCACCAGCTCAGAGTCCTGTCCCATATTTCGGACGAGGCCCGAGGTCACCCAAAGTTCGGGCGTGACCTTAGCGAAGGGAGCAAAGGAGTGTAGAGATTAAACAAGATGTATTAGGGTATCTTAGTCGATACCAGAACTGACTGTCATGTACATGAATGAGTAGCTTATATATGGAAGGGTTTGGGGATCGGAGACCAGATGACCGAGGTCAGGGTCGTAAGCTACACAACAGAGATCAAACAGATGGGACGGATATGAAACATGTTTGAGATGAACGGGGGTTCGGGCCCGAAGGCCCAGGGGTTCAGTTCGGCGGCGTGGGTTCTGACAGGATCTCACATAAAAAAGTGCATGCTCTGTCCTTGATATGGATCCCTAGAATGGAGCTTTAAAATAACTAAGCTATATGTGCTTTGAGCTCACCATGGCTGTTCATTATACACCCTGCTTGCCCAAAATAGCAATTTATATACTCTATTTCACAAGAAATCACTTGTTACATGTCCTTCCCTGTTGGTATGATTGTATGGAGAGATGTGAAAGCTGTAATGCAATTAATATCACCTCAGTGTCTCTAAGCACCAATGGCAAGTGTCAAACTACCTGTAATGCAATTAATATCTACTTAGATAGTTAGCCAAAGTGAATGAGGAAAGAAAAAATGTTAGCAGGCTCACCACTTCAGTGTTTCTTAGTACTGAGGGGTTGTACTTGCCTCCATGACTGCTTAAGTACTAGTGTCCATTCTCAGATCAATGTCATGAAATGCTAGGAACCCACTACAGTTCCTAGGGTGTGGTGCTAAACTAAAGGAACTAATTATGGTAGGAGAATTTATTCCATATTGACTAAATAATAACAACACTTCCTATGATTCAGAAAAGCTGAAATACAAAGTTTCATAGAAATTCTAGCAGTTTTGAGCGAGTTACCGCTGTTTGACTTTTGCGTGCTAAAACAGAAATAAATTCGATACGTGCCTTAGGTACTGCAAACAGATGTAATCTTTTTCGCTGAGTCAAACAACGCGTCCTCAAAATCACGTGTAATTCATCAACTGGAACACTTAGACGCAAATAACGCGCAAACAGGCTTGCTCTAAGCGCCCGATCGTATTCTACCGTCCCAACTTTTCAGAAACGATATGTCCATGTTTCGTTTCTCCTAGACGCATAACAAGTCGAGTATCAATCTTTGACTTCCAGAAGATATTGAAATAATAGTAGCATCCGTTACAGGTTGCCTATGCCTGGAACATTCAATCCCGTTTCTGGTAACCCAGCCGCCGGAGTATCGCAACCCAAATCCTTCCGCAGTCTGTTAGGCTTTGGTGGTAATGGTGGAGGCGGGTCCTCTGTCAAACCCTCGTTTTTCTCACAGCTGAACCTAAAAGCTGGCCGGAAGTCGTTTGGAGGACCAACTGACTTCCACGCGATTGAGCGTCCTGTGTTAGTCATTGATCCAGAGCCGGGCTATGGGAGAATGCGGCAAGGTGCGCAACATCCTGATCTGCTCTTTGAATATCTAATATAAACACACATTGCAGAGAACCGCGTGGTGCTCAATGACGATGCAGATGCAAGCAGGCCAGAGCAGATGCCTCACTCAAGTAGTCCCTCAAAAGAGACATCGAATCGCTCAAGGCATAAAGTCAGCCACTCTCTCCCAGCTAGTCCAATCCATACACACATCCCTTCCTACTCCCTCAACTCTCGTACTGACCTCGATAGGTCCCTGGCTAGAAGCTCGACACCAGGATCACGGGTGGATCTTGATACTTCCGGCCTCTCGAAGCACCTTCCTGAACTCTCCACCGACCTATCTCTACTTATGGATGAACAGCTGCCCCCGGATACAGCGTCTCAAAGCGACCGTCCTGACTCACGGACCTCCGTGATGAACTTAGGTAGCTCAAATGCCGGGCCCCACCAGAGTGTTTCTAGTGTTCCACTCTTTTCCAGATCTCCCACAAAAGGCGAAAGGCAGGATCAGATATGGCGTGAGGACACGGTAACACCTGCAATCCCCACCCCATCTGATAAACCCAAAGGGAGTCTTGAACTCGCAGAAAGCCGCCATATTTCTAGCCCAGCGGATGCTTCTACGGAAACAACCACGTCCTTCGATCTCTCCAGTGCTAGGCTCAGTCTCGATCTCATGCCACAAGGTTTCGGTGACGATTGGGCTAAAAGCGTTTTAGTTGAGAGTAGTTCAGCACCAAGTCCTGATACCAGTGCAGTACTCCATCCAGAATCGTCTGTTATGGGTAGCAGCAGTGGACCTATCACAAGCACGCCTTTTCGTAGCCCAAGTGCCTCTCCTTCGGGATCGCAACAAAAGGAGCCAGAAGTCAGCTTTAACCTCGATGCGCTCGACCCGGACCTTGCCGCTTTGCTTCGGTCGAACAACGGTGACCAACGCCCATCATTCATGAGTCATATGGTCACCCCTTCCCCTGGAGAGCCATTCGCCCCACCTCCCGATCCTCTTAATCCGGGGACGACCTCGAAGCGTCCTGTCGCTTCCGCATTGCCATCTGGGTCCCCATCTTTGTCTAGTGTAAGTGCCACGCGAGAAGCCTCGCCATCCCCTGTACGCAAATTTGCTACTATTTCGGCATCTTCGTCTCCTGCTAGACAGCTGCGATTGCCTCGGTCACATACCGCTCAAGACATCTTTCCTCCTTCGAAGTTACCAAAACCAGCTTTGACACCCCCCACCTATGTCGATTTATACCGGGAAGAAAACCGCAGACACGAAGATGTACAACCGTCACCTACATCAGCGATAACTTGTTCTGAGATCGTGACACCGTCTGATGTCTTAAAACAGCCTGGTTCGTTCTCAACCATGCCCCTCACGTTAGACGATCTACAGCGTCACCCTGGTTCGAACGTGACGCAGTCATCTATCACGTCATCTACTCTAAACATCACTACGCGACGCAAAGGACGCACTGCTGTGCTGGCGCCGATACAGTCACCAAGTCCCATATCGACTCTGACATCGTCTGTTGAATCACGTCCTTCCGCATTTTATGTGCCACGAAGTCGTGATCGTGATTTCGGACCAGCTTCTGCTTCGCCTGAATTATATGCATCATGCCCTCACACATTCGGCAGCACCGGACATGAACGTGACCACATTAGACCCGCACTAGATGGTTTATTTTCTAAACCCTCCAGTCCTGGCAGGGGCAGCGGACGTCCAAGTTCAGCAGATGCTGATGCTGAACGGCGGCCTGGTACCTTCCACGAGAGGTTAAACGGTAATAGTGCCCTCTTGCACTCTCGCGATCGTGACTGGGAGTCATCTGTGGCAAGGCGTTATCGCAAGCGAAGTATGAGCTTAGATCAAAGATCTTCAGGTGTGGAAGGAAAGGGGGATGACTTCCATTCCCGGGGGGTCATTTACCCAAGATCTAGGAGACCAGGAGATCGCGAGGGATTAACTGAATCGGCGGGCCACAGTGGATCCGATGGTGCATATAGCGTGGCTACTGGCTTGGGTACACCCTACGACGGTCGAGACATTGAAAAGGATCAAGAGTGGCATGGGTATGGGTACCGAGACCGAGATCGAGATCGAGAGCGCCCTGTGAGACCCCACGCTGACTGGCTGGGTCCACGTACTGTGAAAGCGTTCGCTGCAGCGGGCCTTTTGGACGACGGAAAAGATACTGCTGGGTCGAAGTAGGTCTTACTTTACCCGATATTGACGTATTTATTTCATGTTTCACTAGGTACGGAGCGTTCTCACGGAGCACCAGTGACCGTGATTTTAGAGCACCGAGTTCTGAAAGCAGCCGCGATCGACAAAGCCCAGTCCACCGAGGACATCCACCTCTAGATGTCGAGAGGGACCGGTTAGTCTTGTCATGGTTCATCTCTTACAGATTGAGTCTTATGCTTTCAGTAGCAGATATAGCCTTGCAACAAGTAGCCGCAGCAGTGACCGGGATTTTAAATTCCCAGGAGCGCGACCCGGCGCAATAAGTCCAAGCACTATTGCCAGCGCAAGACCGCTATCACGTAATGACTCGTGGTCTCACTCTCGGCCTCCCCCTCTCTTTGCGCGGACTATATCGGACTTAATGACCCAGCGAGGGAGCACTGATGGCCGAGATAGCCCGAGTGGTATGCATCCACGGACCGGGTCCGCCTATTCTGTAGGCGGTGGTGGAACTGCAGGCGGTAGTAATGGGAGCGGTGGAGGACGGGCTTCACCAACAAGTTCCCATTTTGCTTTACAAGCCCAGATTCAGATTCTCAAAGAAAAACACGACACACAGACTGAAGCGCTTCTCGCTGCCTTGGCTGATTCGCAGAGGGCAAGCAGAGAACTTAGAGAAGAGAACCAGGCTTTGCAGAGCCAAGTGAGGTCCCTGGAGGAACGTCTAGTAGAAGCCATAGCACACTCGAGGCAGAAGGAGAGAGAACTGTCCCGAGTAATACGCAAACAGCGCATATCTTCACCAGATCGCACGCGTACTGCGGTTTCCCATCGCGTTTCCGAATACTCATTGAAGTCACGGCCTCCGCTCTCTAAGTCACCAGCTCCCTCCCTAACAAAAAGACGGTTTTCTACAACTAGCAGTGTTTTTCCCGCCATACCGGGTTCCATGTCACTCCTCATGGCAGAAACGCCAGGATCTCCTCTTCATGGTTCATTTGCCTCTGCCTCCGGCTCTTCCCCTCCAGCGTCTCCGACAATAGTGCTCCCGAAGCTTCCCTCAAAGCAAAAGTCACCAGAGCGACAAAAGATCAACGGAGACCATGTGATAATGCCCTCGCCTTCACCACAGCCTGTGACAATTTCGCATAAACGATCAACATCTGGAGCAAGTGTGGCGACCAGTACCAATTTCTCTTTTGAGACTGGCTCGCCAGGTAGTCTTAAATTGAAACCGGAACATGAGCTACTTTTGGGGGACATGACACAACTCAGCTTGGTTACTGGTTTTGATGGTGACTCCGAGGCTGAGACTTAAGATGGCTGCCTCCTTTTCCTTCTTACTTTCGACTTCCTTTTTCGATCTTTGTTTTACCCTCAAACCTCCAAATCTCTACGTATCCCGGCAACATCAATTGTGGATTAGAAGCACATAACTATCATTCCTCACATTGTTTGACATATTTTCCTGTCTCAGTCTGTGTCACATTTATTCCCTCTATACGCATACAATTGCATTACTGTACCAAGGAGATACCTTTCATCACATCGATGCCCTGCCTGATGCCCGCGATAAATGTTTACCATATCCTTTGCTTCGTTCGAAGTGTTCGCCGACTGACTTGATACATATTTAGTTGGAGACGAAAATAGTGGTGGATCCCACTTGAGAGCTCACCACAAACGTTTTTTTTTGTTCCACCTCCGCATAAGTATCCCCGATGATTGGTCTAGACTTCCGGGGGTGCCTAGAACAATAGATTTTCTTGCAGAAAAACTCAAATTGGCCCCTGCAAGCCCTCCGTCGTAGAAATATTTGCTGGACATTGGTAGACCATTTTGCCATTTACTTCATCTCGAGTAAGTTCAAGTAGAAGCTGGCTGAAGTAACAGGCAACAATCGTAGTTCGATAATGTAACAACTCACTCATAGTCGCATGCAAGCCCTTCTCGAGGTTTTAATAGAATGGTAGGTACCTTATTTGATGTGCAGCAATGAGGGACTTTGAGTTTGTTCCAAAGCAGCAAATAATTAGTCATTATCCCACAACTCTTTTGAAGTGGTCGCCAAGACCGGCGCTGAGTGGGAGTTGCGGTAGTCATAATTTGGATAATGTCAGGAGTAAGGGGTATAGGTGTCTCGTGGTTCAATGTTTCAACGCTCAACCGGCCCTCTGAGCCACTAGTTCTACGAGCACAGTTAGAACACCGTGAGATCGCCAGGCTTTGCGAGCTACCTGCTATTTACATTGCTGCTCCAGCTCTATCCGAGATTCATTGGCGAAATGGTTGTTGTGGCTGTTCTGAATATGTCCTTCCCTCTGCGATGATCCAGAATTGACAAGTGATCTTGGTCAGGGCCAGGGGTTGCTGAAAGTCCTGGTATGTAGTGTGTGACAGGCAGTCTGTAGCTCGAGTAATGAAATGAGAAAGATGAGAGCTATAGTTGCAAGGGTCATTTGAAGTGTGCAATTGTAATCCTGAGGGGCAATTGCAAACAGAGCAGGAGCAACGGCCAGGATTCAGACACTAATACTTATACCCAGATTTGAAAAGCCGGTCTTAAGAGCTTGCTCATGATGTTCCTGCTGTAGTAGACTTATACTTGAACCTGACATTCTGCCGGAATTGCTAAAACGCAACCAAATATAGAATTTGTGTGAAGTTGAGAATGTTTAGTACGATGAAGGCTCAGCGCGTTGTCCGCGAAAAAAAATAATCCCAGAGAATTTGTGAATAATGTCAGTGGGCTATCTGACAGCAACAATCTGAGTCGACCCTTGGTTCACGAGTTCGTGCTTTGAAGAAAAAGTTTTAAAGCAAGGAAGCGAGTGACTACGCGCACTCAATGAATAGGCCACTTTTGACGATATAAAACAAAGTTTGATGTGCAACCGAGGTCATGCACCTATGCGTTAGCTACACACGGACAGTTTCTATCGTCAGCAAAGTAGAAAAGTAGAAAATCATATAGGCCAAGTTTGGTATCAATAGGAGTTAATGGACGATAACCATAGTATCTTCATCTCAGCCGAACATCATCTGAGAATCATGACAAATTACACCGGTCTTCTGCCTCCTCGCCATGTCCTCTATGGCTCCTGAACCTGCGCAGGAGGTTCTGCTAAATGGCAACCTCACGCCGCAGCCTCCGACGCCTTCTGCGGTGAAGGCCAGCGTTGCAGCACTGAAGTCCTCTTTTAAGGCGGACGGGGGAGGATCATATGACGTGAAAACAGCTTTAGACGACTTGCCTGTCGTCCGCTCGGCCCTCCAACTCTTTCTGGAGTCTAAGATGGTAGAGAGTGAGGAGCTTCTTAATACCAAGGATCCAGTCAAGTGAGTACACGCGTAATCCTGAAATTGAAGTCAGATGACAGAGCTTGGCTAAAGAGAAAGGCTTTACTGTGCTTCTGGGTACGGTCTCATACAGGCAATCAAAGCCCTTATGAGCTTCGATGATGAGGTCTGTTTTGTATTTGGGTCTAACGTTTTCCAATAACCTCTCGTTGTAGGATTTAGCGGCAGCGATTACAATCGTCAAGCACGCCAATGTCATCGCAAGCCAGCATCGGAAGCGCAGCTCTTTCACCTCTAAACTCGCCTCTTTAGTCACGAGTCCTTCTGTCGCATTTGTCAAGTCAATGACTCCAATTGAGCGCCACGCTGAGCTCATCTTTGGGGAGACCATGTTCGAAAAAGCAGTATTGGGGATAGTTTATTCTGGAGATTGGCTGCAGTTCATCAAAGAAGCGTGAGTGGTAATCTAGCCGTATCTCTTGCTCTTATCGCTGAGCTTCCTAGCCTTAACATGCGTGCATGTGTCCAAGTGTACCGTCTTCTATCACGATATCTGGACGTCATGGACGCGGAGTCTCTTGCCGCAGGTACAGGTCCTCAACATCCTGACGTCGACAATGACTTTCGCAGTGGTGTCCTCCTTGGCATGGGTGTGACTCATCTCCTTCTCTCACTCTTACCTTCTCGCATTGGCACCGTCATGGAGCTTTTCGGATATAAGGGTGATCGCAAAGAGGGTCTTGATACTCTCGCTAAAGCGGGTGGATGGTCCCCGGACCTTGCAGTGGCTGACCCCGGTATAAATGCTGAGAATGAAGGTGTTCGGCGGCCTATTGCTGATATGGCGCTCCTCATCTTCCATCTTGTGTTGTCAAGTTTTACCTTTGACGGTGTGGACATTCGGTACGCAAACAAGATCCTTTCATGGAACTTAAAACGGTTTCCTTCTGGTGAGCATCTCAACCTGCTTTGGCGGATTTCATTTTATCTTAAACAATTCTCCAGGTGTGTTCTTTCTGTTCGGAGAAGGGCGTATACGTCTCTGTCGCAGTCAGCCCCGTCTTGCAATTGAGAGTTACACACGTGCCATGGAGGCCCAAACACAATATGCGAACCTTTACCATATTTCATGGTGGGAGATTGCGGGTGCCACCCTGGCGCTCTGGGACATACCTGCGTCTCTTGAGTATTGGCAAAAACTACGAGCAGAGGCTACATGGTCGAAGGCATGCTACACTGTGCGTAATACCTCGAGGTTGATTCATTTCTGCCGCTTTATGTATCTTTCACTTCTAGTATGGGGTCGCAGTGTGCTTGCTGCAGATCGGCGGTAAAGCTAACGAAGATGAGGCAGATGAATTACTTCAAAAGGTTCCTAATCTCATGCAACGTATCGCGGGGAAATCAATACCCTTGGAGGTACGTTAAGTCCGTTAGATTTAGGAGTCTCAGTGTAAATCACGGATTTAGAAATTTATTGCACGCAAAGCCCGTAAGTATCAAAAGCAAAGTCGCCGGTTAGCGTTGCCAGCACTCGAATTCGGTTACAACTTCCTTGCAATTGCACACGCTCCACAGTCGGTCATAGTCGATCGAATGCTTCCATTGATTGAAGAGCAGTCAAAGATGCTCGATGTGGCCAAGGAGAAACCAGAGTCGTATGGACACCAGGACAGGAAGACACCAGGAGACGTTGGCCAGTATTGGGATGATCTCGCCCTCTGTCGTTTCTTAAAAGGAGTGTGTTTGAGGTATATAGCTTACCCAGTGCGTTGGCTACGTATTGCGTCAACCCCTCCTTACTGATGTGGCAAGATAGGACCCGGACGCAGAGCTGGATCCAAATGAGAAGCATGCAATGCCACAGGCTGAGGCTGCTTCCAAGGCCGAGGAATCTCTTCGGCAAGTCATAACTGATGGACCCAAGATCCAGCTAGATCACTATCTAGTATATCATGCTCGTGAGTTTATTTACATGGTATTGAATGCCGTTAAGTTCGGAAGTAACAGATTATGAACTGGGCCGACTCTTGGCTTGCCAGGGAAACAAGGAAGAGGCCCGTAGACATCTTGACCTTGTCTTTTCCGGTAAATCCATCTACCTTATATCATTATCATCACTATCAATTCATGACGTTGGGTTAGGTAAACCACTAGAAGTATCGACAGCTAACCGGAAAGGGAAGTACAGTATGGAAAACGCCCTCATCATGAGGACCCACGCTGCTCTGGATGCGCTTGACCAAGGACGGCAACTCTAGATTCAGCTTGTAGAATTATCATGCCAGTAGGCCCTGTCACGATTCCCCTTTCGACCCCAAACTCGTGGCTAACCACTTCTGGGGACCTAAGCCATCTTATCGATTAATATATTGTGCGGTATACCACTCGCGATTCTACTAGGATAGAATCTAGATATTTATCTCGGTTGACAATGGCTAGAGGTACTCCATCGTTAGAGATCTGCAGATATTCGAGCTGAACGGTAAAAGTGAGTGCTACAAGAGCTACAGAGGCGATTTTCCCCGCTCCCATCAAGTTCTCGCACCTGTTTAAATACTTACGTTTTGCTAGGCTTGAACACTTGATGAAAATATTACCCATAGCAGCTCCGTGATTCAAATTGAAAGGTCGCAGAGTGCGACTAGGCAGTTATCATCCATATCTGCCTCATCGGCTTTTAAAGTCTTGAAGCCTTTGCTGTAATACTGGGTATGGCTACTCTCCCATAGCCTAATGCAGAATAGTTTTTGAGCTCCTTCATCGCATTTTGTGGGATAACAGCACGAGCAGAGATAATACGGCCGGAGCCGCACGAAAGGCTGGGCGCAGAGGTGAGGCATCAATGATGGCTCTACTAGAGAGAGAGGCGTCATACAGCTCTTCCGCGAATAGAAGAACGGCATATCCAACACCGCGCACCATCAGTCTGATATTGCCAAATTTGACCAGTTCTTGAAAGTAGCTTTCTACTCTTTTTATCATGACGCAAAATCATTATGAACGCCAATAGGTGTGCTCGTTCATATTATTTACCTCTTTGAGTGCTACGCAACGTGCGGCGCTCAGATTACCAGACAAAGAATTGCCCTTTAATCTCAAATTCCAGTCGAATTACCAGCACATAACAAGATAGGATTACTGTTTCTGAGAACATCGTTGCCATCGAAGATAATGACTACATTCCAAAAAGATTATTCATGGGCTTTGTTCAACACGTAGTAGCTGGCTAACGAATAACACACTTAGCTCAGCTACAGTCATCTTGTCTCCACTGTTGATGTCTCTTCCTTCGATGCCGTTCACTCCCCCTCTCTGCCATCATGCCCACACTGTGCCAATTGTAAGCGAAGAGTTTTCTCTCAATGGATGTTGCTTAAATATAATAACAGAATTCAACACTCATTGTCAATCTGTTCTCAATTAACAGTGCAGATGCCTTCTTTGAAACCCAAAATCATAACTTAACAGGTTCACAGAATGCAATCAATGAGAGCTTCAGACATCTGATGCAAATCCCTTTACTTGTGCCACATATCCTCCCCAAATATCCAAGTGATATCAATCAGAGGTGTGAGATCTAGCCAACCTCATTATTAAGGTGGGTGTGAAAGGTAACAAATTCCCAGTGATATGATCTTCCAACTGGGCCAAAAGGTCACTATGCCAGGTTATCTGGCACTAGTCTGTGAGCACTATTTGAATAGTAACTTGTTATACATACATATTCACCAACCATTGCAAGGGTATGTAACAGTGGACTATCAACATGCATACTCCTTCCTGACCCTGCACATGTCTTAGAATATCTTATTAATGGCTTCATTCTCTTCAATGGAGCTGGGCTTGAATTTGACTTCCATTGCATTTAGGTTTTGTTAGATGTTGAGTGGCTTTGTTACTTTGCCAAGCAGCTCAGAATTAGCAATCAGAATATGAGACACAAGAACTTCATGTACTGTTTTTTTTTTTTCAAAGTGAATTGAATATGTTATTACACCTGTTTGCAGCACCTATAACAAATTTACTTCCATTTTAATGTGCAATTCAAACAGTGCTAACTCACTCAGAAATGCTAGAATGACTTTGAAACTTCATATCCCAGCCTTTGTGAACCATAGGACAGGCATACATATACCAAGTGATTTATTGTAAAATAAGGTATATAAATTTGCCATTTTGGGCAGGCAGGGTGGGTAATGAACAGCCGCAGTGAGCCCAAAGCACATCAGATAGCTTAGTTACTTTAAAGCTCCATTATACAGTGGATCAAAGAACTGCTCTAATGTTTGTGCATTTTAGAAAGATTGTGTTAAATGATGGGTTGTTACTGATAATAAATAATGTTCCAGGGATGATGATGTGATTTCCAGGGAGGGTCACTTAGCATATATTTGGGTTCCAGAGGTTCCAGTAGACTTCTATGCAGATCAGAGGGACTTGGCTGTATTGCACCAACTCAGTGTTCTGTCCCTGTATGTTGGGTGTCTGAGAGACTGGAGGGTTCAGATGAGCTGGGGCTCATTGTGGGTTGTAGCATAGAGAGTGTGTGTGTGTGAGAAGAGTGAGAGAATGGGGTGTATTAAGTCAATATCAGAACTGAGGAACATACAAGAGAGTTTCAGGTTTATGTATTAAGGGTTTTGTGGATCAGGATTGGGGATGGTTAATATAAGTGAAACATGTTTCATAGCTATCAAGAAAGATTTCCATAGCAGAGATGGGGGTAATGATAGAATGGTGTCAGAGAACAAAAATAGTAAGAATAAAAAGGCTTCCAGAAGAGTCCAGGGTTCTGGAGGGTTCCAGAGAGTGGCCAGATATGTGACTGTGACAGATTGATATTTTCCGAAGGAATGACATCAGCAAAGGTTCTGAAAATTTCACATGATATACTAGAACATGTTGGCTATTTAGCAACTTAGAAATCATGTAAGTCTAATCAAAACCCATTGCTTAATAAATCAAACAAAATAATCACTCATTGGAGAAGTTTTTTGACCCTCTATTATTTTACAATCTAATACTTTGTATGACCCCCCTTTGCCTTTAAAACTGCTTGTATCCTCCTAGGCATGCTTTCTATTAGCTTCTGGAATGTCTCTGGTGGTATCTCAGTCCACTCCTTTGCCACCCTGTCCCATAATTCATGTACTCCTTTGGATGGTATGTCATATTGTTGGAGTTTGGCCTTGAGGTGTTGCCAAAGGTGTTAAATGGGATTTAGATCAGGGGATTGGGCAGGCTGCTTCATGGGAATGATGTTGTTATCAGAAAGCCACTGCTCTGCCTTTTTTGAGGTATGTTTTGGATCATTGTCCTGTTGGAAGTACCACTTATCCTTAGCCATCTCCAAACTTTCAATGCTCTCCTCCACTCCCTCCTCCTAAATCTCACAATACTGCACTGCATCTATGTTCCCCTGCACCTCTATCAGCTTCCCCACCCCATTCCAGCCCATATACCCCCAAACCATCAAGCTATTCCCCCCTCCATGTTTGACAGTTGTGGTGGTCCTGTCTGATACTGATTCTCCTTGTTGTTTCCAAACATACACCTTCCTATCTGACCCAATCCTATTGATTTTTATCTCATCAGTCCACAACACCCTCTTCCAGTCTTCCAAAGTCCAACTTTCATGGTATTGAGCAAACTTTAGACATTGCTGATGATGAGACCCCTTGAGCATAGGGACTTTCTTCTTTGTTGCTGATCTAAAGCCAGCTCCCTTCAACACATTCCTAACAGTCTGAGGAGTGACAGAGGTAGATATGATGGAATTTATGAATTGGGTGGCTTGGACAGCATTTTCAAGCTTCCCAGAGCTGATTTGATGGGTAATTGACTGTTTATTATAAGGGGAAAGCTTGGGAGGATGACTACCAGGATGATTTTCCTTATCCCCCTCTACCTCCCTACTGATCTTTCCAATGGTACCTTTCCCCAGGCCAGTCCTAACTTGAATTTGACAATGGGAATATCCCTCATTGAGGAGAGAACAACAGAAGAATGCTTTTCAGCAGAGATGGATTTCATAGTAGTGGTAAGAAGTCAAGGAGATGAATGAACAAAGTTCAACATGCCAAATTGATACAAATAAGGTCACATGACATGTCGATGATTCACATGACCTACTACTACCTTATACTGGTGCATAACATTGAAAATCAGAGAAAATGACAGAGGGTCAAAAAACTGCCTCAATGAGTGATTATTTTGTTTGATTTATTGAACAATGAGTTTTGATTGGACCCACATGAGTTCTGAAGTTAGTAGATAGACATGTTCTAGTATATCATGTGAAAGTTTCAGAACTTTTGCTGATGTCATTCCTTCACAAAATATCAATCTTTCTAAAATACACAAACATTGGGGTAGTTTTTTGACCAAGGTCAGGGCATGTACTCTTTTATGTTAGATCCTAACACAACAGCTGGAACTGTGTTACATATTAGGAACTAGGTCATATAGTCATATAGAACTCAATGTTAGAGTCACCTGAGGTTTGGAGATTCTATGCTAAGGGGGGTTGAGGCTTAGCATTCAAATCCAATGGGACTTGGCTTCAGCTTATGTGCTACACCAGCTTAGCATCCTGTCCATATATTTTAGATGGGGCCCAAGATCACCCAAAGTTCAGACATGACCTTAGCAAAAGAGCATAGAGTGATTAGAGAAGAGAGTATATATTAGGGTATCTTAGTTGATATCAGAACTGAGGTTTAGAGCACATGAACTATCAATTATATACAAAGAGGATTGGGGATTAGGGACTGAATGACCAAGGTCAGGGTTGTAAGCTATGGGGGATGAAGATCAAACATGAATGGAAATAGATGTGAAACAAGTATGGGATGACTGGGGCTTCAGGCCTGAGGGTCTGAAGTGTTAAGAATTAAGAGTGCAGCAGTAAGTGAGGTTGGACAGAGAGTGATAAAACACTCTTGAAAGAATATTTTGACTTAAAGACTCAAAAATTGATTAAAACTCAATGATATTATTTGTAGATAATGTCCTTCTTAAACACAGAAATGTTCAGGAGTTTTAGAATATGTTATTCTTGGAAAATTATCATAAGATAAAGAATAGGGATGAAAATGGGGCTAGGGGTTAAATATAGAAGAACAATGATTATAAAATGTTCTGGATACAAGGGGGGCTAAGTTTGAAGTGGTGGAGCTTGTTCTGGATTGAATTAGGTGTGAATTAATGGAAAATGGATTATTTGGAAAGGAGGGGGGGAAGCATAGGAAAAAATTTGAGGAGACTTATCCCTGGGTGTTGTGAGGACAACACTGAATGATGAAGCCACAACCTAAGATACTCAAGGATAAAAGAGTTGATAGAGAACAATGCCTGGCTGGTACAGTGTGTAGAAATCTAGACAGTTGCTAATTCAGTCTTTCATGGTAAAGACTGAAGTGTTAGAGAATGAAAAAGGAACTACATATAATGAGAGACTAGGTTCTCATGGTCAAGTCATAGCAGTAATGAGTATTAAAAGGAAAGAAAGAACAAAACGAGAATTATGGGTGATTGGAATGATAAGCTCACTAGCTCTCGAACTTCACACAGTGGATATCCTCAGAGATCAAGCTGAGGAAAGTGCCATACCAGATGAAACCATAAGCCCCTAGTGTGCACTTATTACATAATTAAGAGTGGACATAGAAATGAAATGGAGGAACCCTGACAGGTGTCCATGTTATGGTATTGAGTCAATAAGTTGATTTTTTGAGTCATGTGTCATATAGAGAAGCAGGGCAATTGCTCCTCAGGTGATGGAGAATGTTTCTGGGTCATTTGGACTATATATGCAAGTCTCTCCTCTCAGAAGAATATTTGGAGTGATTATTGAGGAGATGACATTCATCTGACTCATAATGATGTTTGTGACTTGATTTTGGCTCTTGTTGTATTGATTTATTGACTTGAATTGATCATGGTGATGGGATGGACAATATATATTCTGACCATTTGGCTTGTATCCAGGTGAGAAATTGTGTAGTCAAGAAGTATTCCAGGTTCTTGTGATCCATGATAACATTGAGTAGAGTCCTGGAGCCTTTCAGATAGTGATGCCCATGTTTGAATACTTCAAAAACTACCATGAGTTCTTTGTTGTGAACATAATAAATAATTGAATTCCAGACTGGTGAATGTCTAGGTAAAGAATGCAATCAGATGCAATTCACCATCTTCCATAGTTGTAGAGAGTATGTTGGCAAATACATAATTGGATGCATTAGTTTCCACAATGATTGGCCTGTCTGGAATCCAGTGAGTGAGGATTGGGGTGCAAGTGAAAGCCCCCTTCAGGAGGGTGGAGCAATGATCTTCTGTGAAGTTCCATATTGTACCCTTCTGAGTGAATAGGGTGAGCAAAACCATGATTTTCAAATAATTGTAAATAAAAAGTTGGTAGAAACTGACAAAGGGTAGGAAATATTGGATGTCTTACATTTCCTAGGTTCTGGCCATTCTTGGATTGTCTTGACTTTGTTGTTGGCCATAGTGTAGCCTTCTTTTTTCATGGTATAACTGAGGAATTCTGTAGATTCTCTGTGCCATTCACATTTACTGGCCTTGGTGTAGAGGCTGTAAAGGAAACCTCAACTAGGCCTGGAATATGTCTACTGGGAAGCCTACTGGAGGATATAATACCCTTCCAGTGTCCTTCCCAGGTCCACAAGGGGACTCTAACCTCAAGCTACCTACAGAGATCATAGGCACTGGTAAGGGAGATCCAAAGTGAATATATAAGAATGGCTAGTAGCTACAGAGGCACTACATACATGGTAAGGGAGATCCAAAGAGAAAAGGGTGAGGATCCCCTTACCTAAGCTACCAACTATATGTAGGGGGCATATATTCAATCCACCCTCATGTCAAGCCAAATATATTTAAACTCACATTTTTCTTATATTCTTTGATAAAAAGGAGATAAATCTATCTATTATATTTTTCAAAAATTTTCAGAATTTTTTTGATGATTTTCCTAGGTCAGTATCTCCATTTTTTGTATTACTATTCGACGCGGCCCCTTTTCATTTGCTTCCGCGTCGAGTCTACGCGAGCGTCCCAGAAGTTCGGTCGGGAGCCGATAGTTTGGCCGCCCGCTAAAAGGCCGCGAGGAGTATATGTGTTTGAGGAGGTGAGCCTCTTGTAAAATATATGTACTTCTAGTCACTGAAAATTATGTAGCCAATTTTATGAGTAGCATTCTTTAAATATATATTGTTTGATACACACCGAGGAGCCGATTTTCAAATCTTCTTCTTATCCCCTTTTAGCCCTTTACATTTCCTGGACCCATTTCCTACACTATATAGCTACCTGTGACCACAATAGAAACAAATGTGGAAAGTAACTAGTGCTGTGGGGAATGGAATGGGTGGCAAGATTAAAGTAAATCTAGCTAAAGGATTGAGGAGAGAAGGAGTATGTGGAAGAAATAAAGCAAAATAAGAAAGCAAAATAGTGAACCATGAGTTGTACCCTGACAGAGGAAATGTTTATGAAGTCATTTCAAGATTTCCTAGACATGTTGTTTGTATTCCCAGAGATTATTGGAGTAAATGAGATTGTCATTCATGAACTATTAGAAACGCACTGGGGCATTTGTGAGTCCAAATGGAATGATAAGCCATTTGAAACACCCATACCAGGTTTTGAATGGTGTCTTCCAATTGTCACCTTCTGCTATCCAGGTAGATGGTACATGTGCTGGAAATTGATTTTCATATAGATGCAGGCTTTCCAGGAGAGTCCAATAGGTCAGATATTAATGAGAGTGGGAAACAGTCATCTTTCTTTTTTAGAAGGAAGATTGGAACCCCATGTGAAGACTGAGAGGGTCAAATAAAACCCATATGCTTGTCAATGAATCCTCAGAGTGTTTCCAGCTCTGAGTAGATAGTGGGAGGTTGGGATGAAGGAAATGGGTCCCAGGAAAAAATAAAGAATAAATGGGCAGTAGGAAAAAGCTCTGAGGTAGCTAGAAAATCAACTCCTCAGTGTGTGTCAAACACTGTATATTGATAAATGCTATCTAGAAAATTAACTACATATTTTTCAGTACCTAAGTGTACATGTATTTTATATTGGGATCACCTCCTCAGTGTGTCAAATACTGAGGAGAGGGAGTACGTGGGTGTGTCTCACCCGCGTATGTACTCCTCGCGGCCTTTGCACCCAAAGCGTCGGGCGGGGACGGCCAAACTACCGGCTCCGACCGAAATTCTGGGATGCTCGCATAGACTTGGCGCGGAGGCAAACAGTAAAGGGGCCACGTTGAGTAAGAATAGAAATACAGATAGTAGCGGCGGTGGCAGCCGCCCCGGTCCCCTCTTAAACAGGTTCGTGCAGTTAGCAGAAGTACATGAATGAAAGAGTATGCAAGAATGGGTGGGAGTTCTTGTGCTGTCTGTCAAGCTCAACTGTGGGAGATCTGTAGGACAGATACACAAACTTCGGATGACAATCTATGATGCATTAAAGACCGTAACCATTCATGCCCCAGACTACAAGACTTCGATGGCGAGTGCACTCCGCATTCTTGTTCCCACTATATCTGTTGACTCTTCTTTTAGATCATACAAGCTGACAAGAGATTATACAAAACCCCAGGCCAACACTTAACTCTCAATTGAATAAAAGATTCATTGAAGGTTGCATGCATAGCATGAATGACATGTCCAGCATTTGCGTGAGAGTGTATTAAATACAACAGATGTGTTAGGGATCTTGGGATCATTAGGCGAGTAGCTTGCTCAAGGCTTCAAAGACTTGGAGGAAAGACACTGATAAGTTTGCTTCCAGGTTCTGAGAACAAAAAGGGCAGGCTGGAAAGCTCTTGAGTTGGTTCTGTATTGAATGGAATTACTAACCGTGTGGACAGCCCTTGCGTTGCCTGGTGTGGTACTTAATGGTCCCATCTTCCTACATATGTCCTGTTAGGAAGGAAATCGAGCAAAGATATGGACATATTTCTCTACTATTTTTCTTTTGATATTTCTTTTATTTCAGCCATCATTCCCATCACATCACCACAATTTCTTTTATTCATTCTGCACTCCAAGTCGAGGGGAAAAATATCCCACATATCCTCAACAGTCCATTGCATTATAAAATCATTTCGAGTCAAAAAACTGAGCCCACAACGAGTCAAATCGAGTCAAAACATCATCATGAGCCAGGGGAACACCACCTCCTCAAAAATCACTCAAAATATTCATCCGAGTCGAGGGACCTACATATATGCGGTCCAAACGAGCCCCCTACACCCTATAACATTCCTGGAAGTATTCCCCCAACTCCCTATGCGACTCCACAACTCAAATCCCCTTAATTGACTCTATGGACATCCAGGGGCAAGTCTCCTTGACTTTTTCCCTATATTCCCCCCCCTCTTTCTATTGACCAATTTTCTATTGCTCCACATTCCATTTAACCCAGAACAAGCTCCACACCACTTCGTATTTAACCTCCTTTATTATCCTGAACATTTATGAACAATATTCTTCCATATTTCACCCCTAGCCTCATTATCATCCCTTTTTTCCCTATTGTATGACATTTTTCCGAGAATATCATGCCTCAAAACTCCTGAATTCTTTTGTATATAAGAAGGACATTATTTACAGTAAATAACATTGGGTTTTCCAGTCATTTTTCGAGTTTTTGAGTTGAAATTCTTTTCAAGAGTGTGATTATCACTCTCTGTCTATCTCTACTTGCTGCTGTATCTCTTAATTCTTAACATGTCCATCATCAGAAAGGCCAAGGGGGGCAGCACTCTGGACATGCAACTCACAAGATGACAATTCATTAGTTTTTTTGCATTTAGAGGCTCCAGCTGCATCTAGCATCAAAATCACAGGATGGGATGTCCTTGCTACATGGAAGATGCCCAATGGGATGGAGGTTAGCTCCAGACAAATAAATTGATTTCAAGCTGACACAAATGGCTTTTTTTATAGTTCGAGAATATCAAAGCATTGATGGATGGTTGACATTTGGTACTGGGATATCCTAGATTGCAACATGAAATCCTAAATGGGCCTGAGTTGTGGACTTGAGAGCCTTGACCGAAGTGAAACTGACATACACAGACCCCAGCATACTGGGGGGCTAGTTTGCTCTGTGTGTATTTGATGAAAATTTAGTAATGTCATATTTCGTAGAGGTAGAGCCAACACATACACCATCCTGTTTTACCTGTCACAAGAGGCACATTGGACTGCAATGATATCTCAAGATTTCTGAAGAAGTAGTGGAGTACATCAGTGATTTTTCTTGCCCAAGAAGTGTGAAGTTTTGAGCCACAGTGAGCTTATCATTCTGACCACCTATATTCTTTACCCTATTGTTAAGAACTAGATCTTAGCGGAGGCAGAGTGAGGATTGAGACTCAATATAGAGTCGACCAAGGTTCAGGGTCAGGTTGCCAAGAGGGGCCGAGGCTCGGCGAATGGGTTGAGTGGGACTTGGCTTCAGCTTATGTGCTGTGCCAGCTCAGAGTCCTGTCCCGTATTTCGGACGAGGCCCGAGGTCACCCGAAGTTCGGGCGTGACCTTAACAAAGGGGACAAAGGAGTGTAGAGATTAAGCAAGGTGTATTGGGGTATCTTATTTGATATCAGAACTGATTATCATGTACATGAATGAGCAAATTATATACGAGAGGGTTCAGGGATCGGTGACCGAATGACCGAGGTCAGGGCCGTAAGCTATGAAGGAAAGGGATCAAACGTGAAGTATAATTAGGTGAAACGTGACGGTTGGGGTCTCGGGCCCAGGGGCCCGAGGTCTCGGGAATCGGTCGGGGATGGGTTCTGACACCTATTCTCTCTTTCCTCACAATGTTCAACACTGCTATAACTGGAGTGTGAGAACTGATTTTTTATTATATGTAGTGAAATTTTACACTCCAACACTTCAGTCTTACCCATCTAAGACTGAAGTGAGTAATCTTAATTCTAGAAACTCTTCTTGTAAACTTACCTTCTTTATCTAGTCTAAACTCTCTAGGTAGATTCCATTGAATAAACTTGAGTCTTACCTGTCTAAGACTGAATCTAAACTCTCTAGCTTAACAGGTTATGGGCCCCAGCTGTTGCTAAGAAAAACCACATACCTGAACACCAGACCACAAACACATAGAGGAATATGTCCAAATCATTCAAGATTCTAGGATATGAAGAATTGGAAAGACTAGATGAGAGTGGTTCCAATTGGAACTTCTGGAAGACAAGAATAGTGGCTTACCTGAAAGGCACAAGGCTATGGGGACACATATCAGGAGCAATAACTAAGCCCTCAGACACAGATGTTAAAGAACTTGCCAAACAGGAGGAGACAGACTCACAAGCTTTATCAATAATATTGATGAACATTGTACCGAACATCCAAGCAGGCCTAGACTGCTCATCCTCCAAAGCAGCATGGGACGGACTGTTGAGCAGATATGCACAGACATATCCAATTGCCCAAAACCTTGCATACACATGTCTGTTGTCGAAATGCTACCTAGATGGAGGATCTGAAACCATACTGGCACATCTGGCAGAATTGCACAAATTGAGAGAAGCCTGTGGGGGATTAGGACTGACCATACCTGAGGCACAATTTGGGGGTATCATCTTGCTATCCATGCCATCTCCATCCTGTGATCCAGTAATGGGAATGTTGGAAGGGATCCTTGATCCAAAGGTTATAATCTCGCGCCTTATCACAGAATGGAGTAGATGAGATGGACTCACAAGTGACAAGAAGAACTCTAATACTGTTTTTCAAGCTGTAGCCAAACCTTCTCACAAATGCGACAATTGTGGCAAAATGGGTCACACCAAAATAAGGTGTTGGGATAAAGGAGGAGGCCAGGAAAGTCAATATCCTGAGTGGTTCAGAGGAAAAAGAGATTCAAACTCTTCTAACATGGTCAAAACCTTAACCGACTCTGCAAGTATGGATGTGCAGCTCCAGAAGTCATCCAGATGTATGGATTGCAGACTCTGCAGCAACAGTCCATGTATTGCCTAACTGAGCAGACTTTACCTCTTACCAGAAGTATGATACCATTAAAGCCTTCAGTAACAATCAGGTTGATGGAATAGGAGAAGGAGACATAGAAGCAGAAGTCAATTATGGGGGGAATACCACCAGAATCAGACTCACTCATGTCATGCATGTCCCCAAAGCAGATGGAAAAATTGTTTCCCTCAAAGTCTTAGACCGAATGGTATTTGAAAGCCATATCTCGAAAGGCTGAATAAAGATCTTGAACGGGGACAACACCTATTTAGAGGGATCACTTGGTGGAGACCTATATGAAGTCAATATAAGGATCATTCCTCCCCAAGAAAGCATAAGCACGGCGGTCAAAAGAGACTTGACAAGCACAGACCTATTGACCTGGCACAGGCAACTTAAACATCTTGGAGAAAGTATCCTGAAGAGTATGATTCATTCCAAAGCCACAAAAGGGATGGAAGTCACGGACCTACAGCTAAAGGGAATATGTGAAGATTGCATCCTCAGCAAGATGGACGAAAAACCCTTCTCTAACAGAGAAGAACGATACAATTGAATCTTCGGCATGCTACATAGTGATCTTGTAGGTCCAATGATGCCAGAAGCAAGATGGACTCACACCAAATATTGTCTAATCATCAATGACGATTGTTCATGTTTTGGATTTGCTTTTCTATCAAAACATAAAGATGAAGCAGGCAACACCATTATGGATTTAGACAGGGCGATAGAGAACAAGTTTCAGAGCTGAGTACACACCTTAAAAATGGATAAAGGAGGCAAATTCCTTAACAACAAGCTTCAGAAGCACTGCCAAGACGGAGGAATCATAATAACTACATCAGTCCCCTATACTCCAGAGCTAAATGGACAAGCCAAAAGGAGAAATAGAGTGGTCATAGAAGGAGCATGAACAATGCTACGAGACTCAGATCTGGGAAAGGACTTGTGGGGAGAAGCGATCCTAACTCACATATATATAAGGAATAGATGCCCCACAAGGATCCTTTCAAACGACACTACACCTTTCAAGAAAGTGCATGGACACACCCCATCCATAGACCATCTCAGGGTCTTCAGCTCAAAATGCTTTATCAAAGTACCTGATGAAACTCGGTCAAAGCTAGATGACAAAGCTAAGGAATGCAGACTTATCAGATATGAAGGAAATTCTATCTATGTTGTCACAGACATAAACAAGAAGAGAATACGGACAAGGAACATCATCTTCATGGAAGGGAGGGGACATTGTAGTGGAGACAGCAAGAGTGGACTGACAGAGGTGGAGTTTTCTGACAAGACAGAGAAGAAAGATGAGGAGGCGATGGAGATAGAAGGAGAGAATGAGAAGAAGAGACACACAACAGAGCAAGTATGGGGATCTGAACCAACAAGAAGATTGGAACGACTGAGAGAACAAGGAAATAGTGTCAACATTCTCACCACAAAAACAGTTGATGCGAATGACTCACCTCATCCAAATATACCAAAGGGTTACCAAGATGCCATCGACTCAACAGAAGGGAAGTTGTGGAAAGAGGCGATGGACTATGAACTGTCGAAACTGGAAGAAATGAACACTTGGACAGAAATTGAGGAGAGAGACATACTTGAAGGAGCACAGGTCATACCAGGGATGTGGGTGCATATTGTCAAGAACCTTGAAACCGGCGAAAAGAAATTCAGATCACGATGGGTTGTTCCAGGAGATAAACATAAATCTCACGTTTCCCTGAGTGACACATATGCACCTGTGTCTCGGATAACATCTCTCAGGGTCCTGTTAGCCCTTGCCACCATTAGGAATCTTCGAATATTCTCTTGGGATGTGGACTCAGTGTACCTGCACAGAAAAATCAGTCAAGACATCTTCATACTACTCCCTGATGGATACAGAAAGTCCAAAACTGTAGGCAAACTCAACAAGGCGTTGTATGGCTTACCTGAAGCTGCACAAGCATGGAGAGATGACTTGGAGGAAAAACTAGGACTTCTGGGTTTCTCCCCACTAAGAAGCAACAATGGAGTGTTTGTGAAGAAGATGGCAGAGGGTGTCATGGCCATAGACACCCATGTGGACGATGTAACGGGTTTCTGTTCAAATGAGGAAGAAGAAATAAGCTTGAAGGCCGGTGTCCAGAAGTTCTACAAAATAAATGAAAAAAAAAGACACTTCTAAGCCTTTCAAGATCCTTGGTATTCTAGTGACATGGGACACTCACCTAGGAATAACGAAGATATCGCAACCCAAATACATCGAGTCTCTACTGCAGTGATTCTAAATGACCGAAGCCAATGTAGCTGTTAAGAGCTGGATCAGAACGGATGCAAAGATAGGGTTGGGACTCAAGATAGAGTTGACCCAGGCTCGGGGTTGGGTTGCTGAGGAGGGCTGAGGCTTGGCGAACGAGTTGAATGGGACTTGGCTTCAGCTTATGTGCTGTGCCAGCTCAGAGTCCTGTCCCATATTTTGGACGAGGCCTGAGGTCACCTGAAGTTTGGGCGTGACCTTTAGCAAGGGGAATGAAGGAGCATAAGGATTAAAGGTAGAAGTATATCGGGTATCTTAGTCAATATCAGAACTGGCTTTCATGTACATGAACAAGTAGCTTATATATGAAGGGGTTCGGGGATTGGGGACTGAATGACTGAAGTCAGGGTCATAAGCTATGCAAAGAGAGATCAAAAGCAAGATAGAAATAGGTACAAAACAAGTTTGAGGTGAATGGAGGCTCGGGCCCGAGGGCACGGAGGTTCGGGGATCGGCTCGATGGCATGGGTTCTGACAGTGCCCCCTCCTTAAGGCTGAGCCCTCAAAGCCTCATAGATGGGGTCCCAGTCACGTGACATGTTCAGGTCGAGTGTGGAGTATAAGGGACATGCATGATGGGGAGGTCTTCAGAGTTAGGTGCTCTCCCATTCCTTCGCCCATGTCGACCACTCCAGCTCCCGAGACTACAGCCGAACGACACACATGGCTATTATGGGAGATGGAGGAGCTGGAAGCACAGGAGAGGGCTGAGGAGGCCTGAGAGAAGGCCAAGGAGGAGGCCCAAAAGAAGGCCGAGAAGGAGGAGCAAGTGAGGGCCAAGGAAGCCCAGAAGAAGGCTGAGGAGGTGGCTAAGGTGAGGGCCGAAGCCGAGGCCAAGGCAGAGGCAGAGAGGAGCGGGCCATTGGGGCCAAAGCCAAGGAGGAGGCAGGGAGGGCGACACAAGGGCAGCCAACAGCCAAGGCAAAGGGCAAAGGCCAAAAGGTGGCCAAGCCTGAAGCAGGTGGTTCAGAGAGGGTGTGGGTAGTTGGGGTGAGTGTTTATTTTTTATTTTATTATTATTATTATTTTTTTCATGGCTGATGTCCCAACAGGAGGTTTGCATCCCATGCAGCTGTTGTGGCGAGTGTTGCATGCTGGGCCAGGCAGGGGCCTCATGCATCTGTTGCTGCAAGTGCAAAGTGACCTGCAAGTGGTCAGGGGTGGCTGAGGAATCGGGCCCGAGGGCTGAGAAGTGAGGGCCACCCAAAGGCTCAGGTGGAATGGAAGAGGGGCCATCAAGGAAGAAGGCCAAGGGGATTGTGCCCATTGCAGGGCCAGCTGAGGTTGCATGAGGGGGGTTTGGGTCTCAGAGGTGCTGCTGGAGTGCATTGTCAATGCCCTGGAAGAGGGCAATTGTCTCTGAAAGCAGCAAGCCCTCGCGATGAGGCATATGGGGGAGGTCCTGGAGCACATGCTCCAGGCCTTGAGATGGGGGGTAGAGGCACAGGAGGATGCTGCAATGACCCTTTGGCACATCAAAGGGTCCCTCGGGGAGATCGCTGAGATTGAGTGGCAGGGTCTAGGGGATTTGGAAAACTGGATTCCTCAGACAGGGGACGTGGGATCAGGGGCTTGGGGGGGTTCAGAGGGTGACGTGGATGCCGAGGTTCGGGTGGAGAGGGAAAAAGTTATGGAGGAGGAGGCTATGAAGTAAAGTAACTAGGGAAGGAGATAATAATAATAATTTTTTCGAGTGGAAGAGTTCGATTCAGGTTTGTGTCAAGATATCTGGAAAGGGTTTAAGAAAATAAAGAGGAGGGAAAGGGGGGTCAAGGATGGAGGCTCGGATTCAGAGGTTTGGGTGTTGGGTAGGGATGTACTTGGTTGATGAATTTATCTAAGAAAGTGACCCTGTGATAAAAGAGAAATGAGAGTTCAGGTTAATAAGAAAATAGAATGGTATTTTATTGTATTTTATTTTATTTTATTTGACTTGTTTTTGATGTTTTCTTTAAGTTTACTTGCGCCGAGATCGTGAATTTTGAAGCTGCCCATAATATCATTGATTATTTGATCAGCCGTGTCTTCTGATGATGAGAAACATAAGCCATCATCAATATACCATGCCAGTCCTTCTAATTTTCTGTTCTTGTCATTCCTGAAGTAGACTGTGCTGTCCGCTTCTCCTGCTGTGAAGCTGACCTTCTCCATTTGCTCCTTGAGGGTCTTGTACCATATGCGGCCTGACTGTTTGAGGCCATACATACCTTTCTTCAATTTGCAGACCAAGTTCTCTGTTCCTTCCTTGACAAACCCCTTGGGCTGCCACATATACACGTCTTCTTCGAGCTTGCCATTCAAAAAGGCGCCCTTGACGTCAATGTGCCTGAGCGTCAAATTGAATTTATTTGCCAATGCGAGGATGAGCCAGATTGATGTGAAGTGTAGTGTGGGAAAATAAGTCTCGTTGAAGTTGAGGCCTGCAACTTGTGAGTAGCCTGAGCAACTAATCGAGCCTTGAACTTATCAATTTGCCCCTTGTTGTCCCTCTTGACCCTGAAAGTCCACCTGCAGCCGACTATGTTGGTATTGGGTGGCTTCTCCACTAGTTCCCATGTATTGTAGCCTTCTATAGTCTTGAATTCCAATTCACATGCTTCCTTCCATTTGAGTGAGCCGGGTCCCTTCATTGCTTCCTTGTAGGAGCCGGGTTCATCACTTGCCAATGTGACAAATGCAGACTCGCTTGCTTCAGAGTCTGTGTGTCCATGAGCCAGTGCAGCCATCTCTCTGGCTAGAGCATGATGTCTCTTTCCTCTCCCATATTCCTCATTGTTAGGATCGAGGCACGTGCCCCTTTCGAAGTCTTTGGGGGCATACATGCCTGAATCCAAGTTCTCGGTTCCATCAGTCGCCCCTGAAGCCGTGGATTCTTTGTCGAATGGTGGGTCCAGGTGTATCTCTTCTTCAACTTCTTGTTCACTGATGCTTGAGCTGTTTTCAAGCAGTAATGGAGCAGGAGGCACGGGTGTTTCAGGTGGAGTAGGTGTATGCCTGGGTTCGAGCGTCGTGGGGATGGTGTTTCGCCATAGATCAGGTAAGTCGTCCTCATCCGTGGCATGAATGGTAATCCTTTCAATGTGATTTGATTCATCAAATATCACATCGCATGCCTTGAGGAGAGTTCGGGTCCGGGGGACCCAGACCTTGTATGCCTTTGAATCATCATAATAACTCACAAATATACCTTCTGTGGACTTGAATTGACCTTTCCTTAGCATAGCTTTGGGCATGAGAGCCCAGCATTTACAGCCATAAGTCCTGAGCCAATTTATTTTGGGTTTGATGCCCCAAAAGGCTTCGAATGGTGAGATCCCAAGCCTGGAGTGTAAGATCCTGTTCTTGATGAAGTTTGCCATGTGAATGGCAGATACCCAGAATTGTGGGGGGAGATTTGATTCATGTTGCATTGCCAGAGCTGCTTCTTGCAGTGTTCTGTTGAGTCATTTGGCAATCCCATTGTGTTCTGGTGTGTAAGGGGTGGTAGTTTCATGTATGATGCCCAGCTTGGCGCATACATCCTGGAATTCTTTGCCAATGTATTCCCCTCCATTGTCACTTCTGATTTTCTTGACCTTGGCGTTTGCCTGCTTCTGGATCCACTGAATGTATCGGTTGAATGAATCTGTAACAGTAGCACACTCTTTGTTCTTTAGAAAATCGATGTTCACATATCTTGTTTTGGTTTCAATCCATGTGATGAAGTACTTGTAGCCATTGACAGATTTTTGGAATGGGCCGCATACATCAGAGACAATAATGTCTCCAATATTGGTGGGAAGTGGTTCTGTGTTCCTGAAGGGTGCCCTGGTTTGTTTGTCAAAGGGACAGTTGGTACATTGGGGTATGGGGCCATGGTGAACACTTGGTTGGAAGTCTGATGCAGTTTTCAGCTTCTTCATGCTATCAATTGTTGAGTAACTCGTGTGAGCCAATCTATGATGCCATAAAACCACATCAGCAGGTTCATATGATAAACTGATGGACTCAGGTAAATTTTTGGGGATAGGGAGAGCAAGAAAGCTGTAGAGGTTGTTCTCCTTGATTCCTTGGGAAATAATTTGGTCCCTGTGTATGAGAGTCGAATGATATTTGAAAAATTGGACGTCCACATTGCCTGTAGTCATCTTGCCTGCAGAAAGCAGGTTGGCTTGGAGTTTGGGTGCATATATGACATCAATCAAGGTGATTGGGACGTCTGGGATCTGGAGCCTAGGATCGGACACAATTTTGATCTTGATGGTGCCTCTCTGGTTTGCCTTAAAGGATTCTCCACTTGAGGTTTCAATGGTGACAGGAGCAGTGTCCCTGATGTCATGGAATAGATCCAAATTTCCACTGAGGTGACTTGAGGCCGCTGAATCGACTAGCCAGTTGTGATATTGATTGGTCACTGGAGGAATTGAAGAAATCAATATTCTGTCTTCAACTTGAGAGGGTACTTCATCAATTTTAGCCATCAAAATGATCTCATTATCATTTCTTTCAGCTCCTTTTGCAGCCGTCTCCAAATTGGGTGCATTTTGATTTTGCTGGTAATTGTGTTGCTGTGATGGGAATTGATTTGCCTGTTGATTTTGAGGCCTATAAGTCGTGTTCATTGGCTTCCATTGGCCATGCGATCCCTGTGCCTGGTGATTTGAAAGTCCGCCACTGGGTGCATAGCATTTAGATGCGGGATGGCCTAGCTTGCCACAGTTGTTGCAGTTGATTGGGGGCCTCAAATTTTGTTGAGTAGATGCATTGAATATGTAAGTAGGAATCAGTCGTCTGTCTTCCTTCCAACAGGATTGGGATTAGGGATGGAATATTGCAATAGTAGTGGTCATCAGATGACTATAACTGTGTCAGTATCCAACCCTAATTCTCTTCTTTGTATAAGAAGATGTCAAATGATTCCTTGACTTCTTCTCTGCCTCGTAATTGAAGAAGGGGATTGTTGATTGGAATACTGCACTTGATAATGGTGGTCTGATGGCTATTACAATTTTAGTATCTTGTCACAATACCAATACTTAATGCTGGCAGTAGGTGATGTCAATAGATGTGATGAGTCTTGTGACTGTGACTTGTTATTTTACAGAGAGAGGCAGAGGCCTTTATATACATGTCTACAGCAACGGTGCATGGATGATGCAAAACGATGCGATAGAGGTGCCTGGTAAGAATAGGGGTAGTGCATGACAAAGCACAAGAACAAAAAGTACAAGAAAGGAATCAAGAAAGGAGTATCTGACAAAGCGAATAAGCAAGAATGTGTCAAGATAGGGAAAAGAAGTGTGGGAATATTAGTACAAGAATAGAATGTCAGTTAGTAATGACGAGAAAAAGTTATCAAACATAGAACAAGACAGAGATCATGTGAAAAAGATAATATGTCAGATAAAAGAACAAAAGAAATGTCCACCAATAATATTCCTCAACTTGTCCAATATCTCCTAAGTGAATTGGATATAGAATAAGTCACTGTGTCATCCAGGAAGGATTGACGAATCAGAGACAATACAGGCTCTGAAGGCTATTCATGAACCTTTCCATGATTGGCTGACAAGTGGGGTGGAAAATGCAATCTTTCTGGATTCTATGATGAAGAGTGAGTTGAATGGACAGGGGAGGATATTCTGGGTATGGTCCCTTGAATTCTGCCACATATTCCTCTTGCCCTACATGATAGTATACCCTTTTATCTCCAAGAAATATGAATGGTTCTTGGGAGTCGTCGACATATACTGGCTCTCCAATGGCATAAGTGTCATGATGATTGGGATTAGAGAGCTTGCGATGGAGATGAGCAGGATTAGGATATGTCGGCATGATTGGAAACTGGCATTCAGCTCGTCCTTCTATAGGTTGCAATTTGATGGATTCTTGGATATGTGTCGACGAGGAAATGATAGATGACGACATTGATGGATTGATTTGATTATATAATGAGTGATAAAAGATGGCGGTGTTGGCATAGAGGCAGTGTGAGATGATGGCTAAGGTTAAAGAAAATGGTGCTGGTGGAGTTGGATTGAAAATAGATGTGGCTTGTCTGCTGGCTTGTCACTGGGAACGATGCAGACGATTGCAGGACATGTCACTTAGCGTAGAATGGGATTCCAGAAGTTTCTGGTAGACTTCTGGCCAGGTCAGAGGGACTTGGCTTCAACTTGTCTGTTGTGCTGACTCAGTGCTCTGTCCCTGTATTTTGGAAAGCGAATTATCCAGAAGGTACAGGTGAGCTGTAGCTCGTCATGGGTTGTAGCATTGAGAGAGAGGGAGTAGAGAACAAGGTGTATTAAGTCGATATATCAAAACTGAGGAATATACAAGAGGGTTAAGGGTTTATAAACTAAGAGTCTCAGGGATCAGGTCTGGGGATAATTAATTACAGTGAAACACATTTCATGACTGTCAAAAAAGATTTCTAAAATATAGAAACAAGGGGTTAAAGTGGGATAACAAGGGGAAGTGGAAATAAAGGGCAACAAGGTTTTCTGGGTGAGCCTGGAGATCCAGAGATTGAAGCGGTCCGGAGGTCAGCCTAAGAGATCCAGGGATCTGGAGATCAGCCAGATACATGGCTGTGACAGGTGATGAAGATATGGGCAATTCAAATCAAGGGCCCATTGATCCAGTTTTGTGAGAGGGTATCAGAGAAATAGTAAGTTGCAATTCTAGTACTTGGTATTGCCCCCCTTAGCCTTAATTACTGCCTCAAGTCTTCTAGGCATACTCTCTATCAAATTCTGATACACCTATGGTGGTATGTTATTCCATACCTCTGTCAGAACCCATCCCCGACCGATCCCCGAGACCTCGGGCCTCCAGGCCTGAACCCCTGACCCTCATGTTTCACCTATTCATATCTCATGTTTGATCTCTTCCCTTCGTAGCTTACGACCCTGACTTCGGTCATTCGGTCACTGATCCCCGAACCCTCTCGTATATAAGTCGCTCGTCCATGTACATGACAATCAGTTCTGATATCAACTAAGATACCCTAATACATCTTGTTTAATCCCTACGCTCCTTTGCTCCCTTCGCTAAGGTCATGCCCGAACTTTGGGTGACCTCGGGCTTCGTCCGAAATACAGGACAGGACTCTGAGCTGGTGCAGCACATAAGCTGAAGCCAAGTCCCATCCGACCTGCTCGCCGAGCTTTGGCCCACCTTGGCAACCCGACCCCGAACCTCGGTCAACTCTATCTTGAGTCCCAACCTTAACTCCACCTCCACTCCGATTCAGTTCTTAACAACCTCCTCTACTCTCTCCCAAATTTGCCAAACTCCCTTGGGTGGTGTTGGATACTCCTTAAGCCTGTTTTTTGCATGATCCCAGAGGTTCTCAATAGGATTCAGGTCTGGAGACTGTGTAGGCCAGTCAAGGAGAGTGATATTGTTGTTTCCCATCCAGTTCTTGGCCTTCTTTGACTTGTGCTTTGGGTCATTATCCTGTTGAAAAATTACCTATTCCTCAGCAATTCCACTTTCCTCCAGGCTGGGCAGCAGGTGGTCCTCCAAAATGGACACAAACTGATCAGCATCCATCTTCCCCTCAATCTCTGCAAGCTGGCCAACACCATTCTATCCCATACACCCCCATACTATACTGTTTCCCCCTCCAAACTTGACTGTCCCCTGCACCTCTCTCAATCAACCCCTCCCCCTTCTGTTTCCAGACCCACTTCCTCCGATCTGACCCAAACCTGTTGATTTTGGTCTCATCTGACCAAATGACTCTCTTCCAGTCATCTACAGTCCACTCTCTGTGCTTCACAGCAAAGGCCAACCTCAGCTGTCTATGCCTTACACTAAGGAAGGGCCTTTTCTTCTTTACCACAGCCTTGAATGAATGTTTCCTAAGAACTCTTCTGACTGTTTCTGAGGAGACTGGGTGGGGGATATTGTATTGATGTGTTTGGTGACCTGAGTAGCATTGGCAGCTCTGCCAGCAGTAATTTGTGATAAAATAGCATGTTGATCTCTAGAGGAAAGCTTGGGGGGACAACCTCCAGAGGAGTAGGGCTGGTTGGGATGGAGAGTTCTGAGAGTCCTGGAAACTGTGGACTGGCTGAGCCCAAGTCCTGAGGCAATAGTGTGAGTGGAATGACCATGAGAGGCCAAGGAGAGGATGTTCTCTTTTTGAGCAGAGGAAGTAGGGTGCATTGGAGTGTAGTGAAGTTCTGGACATGTTGGAGGGGATTACATACTTTAATTTGAGTTCTCATGAAAGATAAGGTTACCATAGTAACCATCTATCAAGGGTTGCATGTTATATAATAGATGGAGCATCAGATTCTGATTGTTCTGATACTATCTCACAAAACTGAGTCAATGGGCCCTTGATTTGAATTGCCCATATCTTCATCACCCCTGATTGAAATTATATAATCTTTTAATGGTTTTATAGCCCAATCAGATTTGTTCTTTGATGCACCAACATTTTTTCATATATGTTTTACATTCAATGCTATTCAATGAATAGTCCAAAAGCACCAAACATTGACTCAGTTTTGTGAGTTACTGTATGTGTCTATGTTTCTTTCCTATGTACTTTGCATTGTACCTCTATGATTATGTAAGTGAGAGGTTGTACACAGTATAACATCTACTAGGGCCTTAATTGGAATATTAGCTAAAGAATCAGATTGTAATGTGACTACTTGTTAAAAATTGAGACATATATCAAAATAAAACTCAGTATGTGAGACAACTGAGGTTTGGGGTCCTATGCCAAGGTGGGCTGAGGTTCAGCAATTGAATTTGATGCGACTTAAGCTTCAGCTTATGTGCTGTGCCAGCTCAGCATCCTGTCCCTGTATTTTGGACAGGGCCTGAGATTACCTGAAGTTTGGGCATTGTTTTAGAAAATAGATGAAATATAGCTGTCTTTATTTTTCTTTTATATATTTGTTTTATTTGTTTTGATTCTCTAAGGCGGCTGTGATGGTACTGACAAGCCACAACTAGTTTCATTCCAACTCCACCAGCACTATTCTCTTCAACCTTAGCCATCATCTCACATTGCCTCCACACTGACACCACCATCTTGTATCATCACCCATTCACTAATCACTCAATCAATCATTGTGTCATCATCAATGATTTACCCTTCAACCCACACTCAATTTTCTATTGAATCACATGATGAAGGACTGTCAGGACCCATGCTGAGGCTGATCCCCGAGCCTTCAGATCCTCAGGCCTGAATCTCCAGACGTCTCAAACTCATTTCATATCTATTTTCATCCCACATTTGATCCCTCTTTCCATAGCTTATGACCCTGACTTTGGTCACTCAGTCCCCGATCCCCAAATCTCTTCATATATAAGCCACTAGTTCTTGTACATGGAAATCAAGTTCTGATGTCAACTAAGATACCTCTAATATACTCTTCTTCTCTAATCCCTATGCTCCCTCTGCTAAGGTCACACCTAAACTTTGGGTGACCTCAGGCCTTGTCCAAAATACCAGGACAGGACTCTGAGCTGGCGCAGCACATAAGCTGAAGCCAAGTTTCACTTGACTCAACCACCAAGCCTTGGCCCTCTTGGTACCTGACCCCAACCCTTGGTGAACTTGAAATGCTACAGTTGACTTAGAGAGTTCAACCTTTGAGCACAAGAATACAAGATAAGATTTTCAAAGGGATCTACAAGCATACTTATAGGGAGCAAGAACAAAGCAGAGACATTTAGTGGAGAAACAAAGCGGGAGCCAAAGCAAACAGGCAAGAGTCATTAGTGGAGAAACAAAGCAGGAGCCAAAGCAGATGGGGAAAGCATGTCTGAGTTGGAGCCACAAGTAAGATCTACGGAATTAGTCTAATCTAAAGAAGAAGACTAAAAATACAATAAAACAGGTGTAATAAAGTCCTTGAATCACCGTACAGGGAGCCTCACTCCTTTACACTGTATCCAGGTGGATTGAGTAAGATGGAATCAGAATCAAAATCAAACCCGTGTCTTCAAGAGCTGAGAGAACCCATTCTCCAAAGGTCCAGCTCAGGATTCATCGCTGAGTTCAAGCAACAAAGTTTTTCATACATAACCCATTACCTCTCTTACGACGCAGAGCTAAGCTTTAACTGTAAGGCTCACGCTGGGCCTAAACCTATTGCCGTGGAAAATAGAACCAGCAAAGTAAAACAACAAAATATGGATTAGGAAAAAATTAAATTCAGATGCATAATCGATCCATTCCGACAGAAGAATGAGCCAATAGAACCACACCCTTTTTGTGGAGCCCCGAGTTTTTCAACTTGACAGAACTCTCCTTCTCCCCTCGGAGAGTCAGGGATGGTGTGACGGATCACAAACACCTCAGCTTAACATAAGCATCTACAACAGATTAACCCAACCCCATTGTCCCACGTGGAATGTTGAAATAACCAAGAGAAATCTGTAGCTATATGACATAGAGTTCTCCTCGATATAGAGCGACATGAGACAAATTCGCGTTTAAGTTGCTTACAGGGTCATGGCGTCCCATTTTCCGACTTAAGGGATGAGTTACTTACCATCAAGAGAGCTCTGCGCCGTGTCCACCGCTCTGTGCAAAGTTGAAAGAGGTTCCGTCTGCTTCTACTTGATGTCCCTTGACTTGCGCAATTCGAGTTCGAGCTGGCTATGCGAGTAACCATGTGTCAACACTCAGACCGCCTTTAAATCTGACGCCCGTCGATCCTAATGAGTAGTACTTTTGGCGCCATTACGTTGCATGCTGTAAAAGAAAAGACTTGTACCGTATTAGCTCAGCTGAAGTTTATCTTACAATTGACGCCAAGAAGTTGGCAAAGTGGAATGCTAAAATGTTACTCGTAGATCTCAGACGTTGCGGAACACTAGCAGTCTTATAGCTTGCCCTATCCAGTAGGGAACGTCCCGTAGCAAAAGTAACGGAGGCTGTGCGCCCACGAATAATAAGATATGAGGGGATAACGTGGCCATTGAGTTTCTAAGGGAAGGAGGAGGAAGGATAGAAGTGGAAAGACAATTCCAAGTCCAGGCGGCGATTGCGGAAGCAAAATACTAGACCTCGCGCTCTTCAAAAAATGAAATTTACTTCGTAGAATATTTGGGATAAGGGCACCTCTATTCAGAAATCGTGGTACGCATCGTCTTTCTGACAATTCAGCTCGCTGCCCTTCTTCCCCCTCCTCCCATCATGTCCAGCGGAACGCGGCCCCCACCCTTCTCCCTCAGCTGGAATGCGCTCGTTTCTCTCCCAATGAGAATTTGCAACCCTCCACCTGCAGCTAGTAGAGTCAGAAGTTGTAAAGGTCTCTGTGATTAAACAACTTTTTTCCCGTCGTTTACTGAATGGCGCCTCGACAGTGACCCCGTTAGTAAAGGTTACTTTGGACGACGTCTTGAACAGACGTCATTTACCTCCGCTCACTCTAAAAGATTTTGAGGAATGGCTCGTTTTTGTAGAGGGCCGTCCACAGTATTTGTGAGTTGCTGTCGAATGACTCTTCAGTTTAACTGAACGCACATCCGAAAGGTATTTTATTCTTTGGCTTAAGGAGTATGAGTCTCGCTATGCAGCTTGGCTCATCGATTCTGGTTGTACACTTCCCGTCGCCTTCCCCGCCAATTCAACTAGTACCCTCGAAGACGATGCCCAATCGGATCCACCTTGCACCCCTCGCAACGGAGACTTGTCCTACATTAATCTTATTCCCTCCTCTGCTCCCCTTGCGCTCTTTTTTACACGTGCTAAGCAGACCTTTCTTGATCCCACCTCCAACTCTCCGTATGCCCTCGGTCACGCAGCTCTGGAAGCCCTTTCCCCATCTACGCATTCTCTTGCGTCGCCTATTCCACAGTCCACAGTTTCCAAAGATTATGATGGGTCAGGATTCCCTGTGGGATCGCTGCCTCCGTCTCTCGCAACACAGCCGCACCCTCATCCAAGGGAACTCGCTCCTCTCGGGGTATATGCTCGTAAGGTTCTCAAGGAAAGTCTCGAACGCTTTGCGGAAACGGCATGTCAAAACGTCGGCACACGCAGGGCGTGGTAAGTACCACGGTTATAACACTTATGAAACAGGTAGAGTGACAATGTGTTTCAGGTGCGGCATTGCGGGTGGGACATTCATCACTCTTGTCACTGGCATTCTTCCTGCACTGGCTGCTTTTTTCTTTGCCCCTTGCCGTTGGTGGCGTATTGTAGGCTGGTTTGGCTGCTGGTTGGGTGGGACTATTGTAGTCAGCAGCTTCCACGGCGTAAGTCGCTGCATTTCCACCTCTGGTCTATCTTATTGCTCTGTTTTCTCTCTTCTTAGTAGTACAACTCTTCGCACATCACTCTATCGACCTTCGATATGTATTTAACTCCTTTACTTCTCAGATATGCATGATGATCTACATTTTCGGAGACCTCCGACAATTACGCTCATTCGAACTTGCACGACCATCCATTTCTGGCCCTCGGGCTATAGCCCGCGCACGCCCTAGGCTCAAAAGCCACTTCACTCGGCGGGAAAAGGAGGAAAAAACAGGCAACGGTGATGGTGGAACAGGAAGGGAGCAGCTGGAAACAAAAAAGGACCCTTCTCCACCTCAGCAATCTGCTCCTACTTCCGCCTGCAATACGGACTCCCTTGCATCGATCCAGAACGCCGGCGAGAACAGGGGCATGGAGAAGCCAAGGGGAAAACGACCACGGTCTGCACAATCTGCCTCACAGACATCCACAGGCACGCCGATTGTACATTTCGGCGCCGGCGCCTTCAGGTTCGATATAGGTATTGGCACGACGGAGTCTGAGATTTCCGCTACCTCGGGAAGCGATGATATCGTTGTCAGCGTGACCAATGGCGGAGGGGAACAACTGAACGAAGACGACTTCGGAATCGAAATAAGCCCTGCGTACTATTATTCGGGACATGGGTCAGCTGGGGAAGGAGAGAAGACCGAGCCCAGGGCGAGTGTTCGCAGCGCCGGAAGCGGCAACAAGATTGGACTAGTGATACAGTGGGTATTGGGAAGGCGGGGGAGTATCGGTATTGGTACGGGGGCGGGTATAGAGGTGGCGACGAAGGTCAAGAGTGCAGTCAGTGAGAAGATGACCCAGCTTCAATCCCAGACAAAGAGCCATGCTGGCACCTTTGGAATCAGGAGCTGGCGAGGGGGATTAGGATGCCTCCCAGATGATGGCCGAGGCATTGAAGCACTGGACCTTGAGAAGGGAATAAATTTCACACAGACTACGGAGGAAGAGCACCCTCTGGATGAACCTGAGTTCCTTGTTGAGGATGCCGGGTTGGGATTGGATCTACGTACTGCCGAATTCATCACCCACGACTATCCCGAACGTGAACCCCAACCGATCGTTGTCCCTGAGCCTACCAACATGCCTAAGGCCGAACTTGAGAAGGAGAAGACGCCTGTGGGAAAGAAACGCGAATCGTCCTTCGTCTCACCGGTCAAATTTGACTTTGACAAGCTTCCGATTGTAACAGCAGCCCGTCGCATGAGCAGCCCGTGCACCTTTGCACCTTCTCCTATTTCCCCATCCCATGTATCCGACCATTCGCTGATCACGCCAGACCCTATGCCCCTGTACCCTCCCCCCACCTTGTATGTACATCCTGGAGCTCAACTCACCACGCCAACTCCGGCACTCTCCCTAGTCATGCCATGCCCAGAGCCCATACCTAAGGCCAAAGACAGAAAGTGGTGGGACACGTGTCCCAGACATCCCGCCGTGGAAGCCTGTTTAGCATCTGAAACGCATAGCTCTACCCTCGCAGTTCAGACCCATAATTTCCCCCTGCCCCACTCCTTGTTGGCTCCTGCCCACCCGGCTCTAACGCTCGTCACCAATGGTGACTCCTCCACCCGCCCCACCTCCCTTGCATCCTCCGATGTGCATTCACGCATGTGTGCCAATGTCTGCCCTGTCCCCACTACTTCAGCGCACAAGTCGTTTGTGCACCCTGGGATGAGCATCAGCTCCTCCCAGAATTTTGAAACGTGGCAAGCGCGCTTCCGCCGTGTCATGGCTGTCCCTCCCTTTGGCCCCCTCACCCGCGTGCTTGAACCGGCCGTCTCTCGGGGGCAGTGGGAGATTGTCATGCGCAGCGCCTGTGCTGCACTTCTTGGCGCATGGATAATTATGGGGTGCCTTGTTGCGCTGCCAGAAGTTAGATGAATTAACTGAATAATGGTTTATCGCGTTCGTTTGCCCCATTCTCTTTTTGAGGGGTTATTGACACTCTTTTATCGTTGTTATTCATCACTCGCTATTGTTTATCCGAATCCTTCCATATTTCTGCTTTCCCTTCGATTTAACATTCTTCGCGGTTCTCTCATTACCCAACCCCTTACCCCGCTTCTGTGTGCATGCTTTATACACCACGACATGCTTTACCGTTCCACCGCTGTCCTTGCCGTTGGATCTTTCCCATGTTTACATCCCAGATGTCTCTTTTTTGAAACAGCTTTGTAAACCATTCCTCATCGATGTTTTACCCTGTTGTTTAATTAGCCACCAGCGCTTAGCAATTTCGTTTAGCCGGAATAAAACGACACTTCCAACCAAACCGATACCATCAACTGATGGGTCACTCAGGCGCCCCAATACCAGTAATGGTTGGTAGTAGAGAGTAGTTACCAATAATCATTAGCCTTGGTATATTCTGTAAATGCTAAAATTTATGAAGTGACCATGTACAACTAATAGCTGCATGTACAGTTACATCCTATTACAACTCATGGATCCCATCCCCCAAGTAATTTCTATAGTATTCCTCCATTACCCAGCATCATACCTTCAGACCTTTCTCTCGAAGGGTCTGGACCACAGCTTGACCAATCTTGTCTGGGAGATTCTACCATGCAAGATGCATGAAGAGTTTGTTATTAGAGAGATAAGAATTAGATCAATAATAATACAGTTGCTCTAGTTAGTTCTTGCCCTTAAGTAGTAAATTTAGTATAAGTAGTTAAGTTTCATATCAGGATAAAATAGTTGGTTTTAGCCTAGTTACTCCACAGTTGAGTCTAGTAGTTTTGGTATCTATTAAAATAAGTTTAACTAGGTCCCTGTAGTCTTGTTCTCATTTATTATCGTACATTTGACCTCCTGCTTATATAATCACAGGACCAAATCAAAGGAAAGAGAAAAGAAACACAGCCAGATAGATATTCATAGCTATCACAGGATTAAGAATACAGGGTTCTAATGAGAAATGTTGAAAATAGTTTTATAATGTTTTTGTAACTCAATTGAAATGATTTTTGTTTTGAAACTTATGTATATTTGAGCAAGTTTGGATAAGTGCTTAATCAGAGATCTAACAGATGAATACAGATGGATCGAGGCACTGGTGCAGGGTCAATTGATCGGTGATTAAAGCTTGTGTACTGCGACATGAGCTTCATAGATAGTGATAAAGTTGTAATTTAACAATTTTGAGTAAACAATTGAATCCAAGAAATATCTTGAATTGAAAGTGAACAGCCAGTGGCGATTTGCTATCAGAAAGATATTGGTAGAGATGCAAAGCAATATAACAGATAATGAGGATGAGACTGTGGAGATTTACTACCTTAGTTATTCATGAGAACTACAAGCATATTTAAAGTAAAATATACCTATGAGTTCTGTCTAGTGGATGTAAAAGAAAATGGGAGTGTGGAACAACTCTGGAATATTTCCTTGAAACTAAGGTGGTGATGGATCTGAAACTGGTGTTAAGAACTAGATCAGAATGGAGACAGAAGTAAGGTTGGGACTCAAGATAGAGTCGACCAAGGTTTGGGGTCAGTGTCACAGTCACATATCCAGTCAATCTCTGGATCTCTGGGTCCATCTGGAAAACCTTGTTACTCTTTATTTTCACTTCCCTTGTCATCCCATTTTAACCCCCTCGTTTCTATATTTTGGAAATCTTTTTTTGATAGTTATGAAACATGTTTCACTTACATTAGTCATCCCTGGACCCGATCCCCAAGACCCTTAGTATATAGACCCACAACCCTCTTGTATATTTCTCAGTTCTGATATCAACTTAATACATCTCATTCTCTACTCTCTCTCTCTTGACTGGTTTTGGGATGGGCTCTGACAGCAATCCCTTGATGCAACCCTGTGATTACATAAGCAGAGTATCAAATAAATAATAACAGCATTGACTCACATGGTGAAAGAAGTGCTATGGATGCATCACTTGATTATGGAAGTATTCAAACTGCTAAAGTCTCCAATCAAACTCTACTCTGACAATCAATTAGCTATCACAATTGCTTACAGCAATCAATAACACATGAGGACCAAACACTTTGATATCAAATTAAATTTCATCCAAGATATAATAGAGAGTATTAGTTACCAATAAATATTAGCTTCAGTATATTCTGTAAATGCTAAAAATATTTAAGTGACCATGTGCAAGTTTTAGCTGTGCACAATCGCATCCTGTCACAACAATGGATCCCATTCCCCCAGGTCATTTCTACGGTGTCCCTCCATTTATCCAGCATCCCATGCCTCCAGACACTTCTCTGGAAGGCTCTAATGAGTAGCCAGAATATTTTTATTTTTATTTTTGTGGTGGTCCATGGGCATGACAGGCAGGACAAAGCAAGTGGTGGTTGTCACAGTGTGTCATGAGAATAGTTATCTCTTAGTGCACTTATATTATAAGAAAGGTAAAAACTTTTATTGGACTCTAATAATTATGAGTAACTAACTCTAATTGAGTTGAAAGATATTATCATTGAATACATGCCAAAAGATCAAATACTGGCAGATATTCTAACAAAAGGGCTTCCAGGCCCTGAGGCCAAAATCCCAATTGGAAAACTAGGGAAATATTAGGCTTGAGGGAGCATGTAGGGGGCATATATTCAATTCACCCTCATGCCAAGCCAAATATATTTAAACTAACATTTTCTTTTGTGTTTTTCAATAAAAAGGAGCCAAAATTGTCTAGCATATTTTCTAGAATTTTTCTATATTTTTGGTGATTTTTCTAGGTTTGTATCTCTATTTTTTGTGCTACTTGTTAAGAACTGGATCGTAGTGGAGGCAGAGTGGAGATTGGGACTCAAGATAGAGTTGACCAAGGTTCAGGGTCAGGTTTCTGAGAGGGGCCGAGGCTCGGTGAACGGGTCAGATGGGACTTGGCTTCAGCTTATGTGCTGCGCCAGCTCAGAGTCCTGTCCCGTATTTTGGACGAGGCCCGAGGTCACCCGAAGTTCAGGCGTGACCCTAGCGGAGGGAGTGAAAGAGCGTGGAGATTAAACAAGATGTATTAGGGTATCTTAGTTGATATCAGAACTGGTTATCATGTACATGAATGAGCAATTTGTATACAAGAGGGCTCGGGGATCGGTGACCGAATGACCGAGGTCAGGGTCGTAAGCTATGAAGGGAAGAGATCAAACATGAGGTATAAATAGATGAAACGTGATAGTTGGGGGCTCGGGCCCAAGGACCCGAGGTCTCAGGAATCGGTTGGGGATGTGCTCTGACACTACTACTTGATGTGGCCCCTTTACTATTTGCTCCCTTGTTGAGTCTATGTGAGCATCCCATAATTTGGGTCAGAGCCAGTAGTTTGGCTGCCCAACACTCTGGGCACCAAAAGGCTGGAAGGAGTATATATGTGGGTGAGACACCCACATACTCCTTCTCCTCAGTGTTTGACACACTGAAGAGATGGGCCCAATGTAACATACATGTAGTTCTAGATACTAAAAAACCTGTAGTTAATTTTCTAGGTAGCATTCCTCAATATACAGTGTTTGACACACTGAAGAGGTGAGCCCAATGTAACATACATGTAGTTCTAGATACTAAGAAACCTGTAGTTAATTTTCTAGGTAGCATTCATCAATATACAGTGTTTGACACACTGAGTTAATTTTCTAGCTACCTCAAAGCTTTTTCCTACTGCCAATTAAATCAAATTTTTCTGGGACCCATTGCCTTCATTTATGTAAGTGAGAGTGTGAATATACAATAAAAAGACTTGGTAGATGAGTGTAGCTATCAATGAGACAATAGAACACTTTTGGAGTTTTTCCTACCTTGGTTTATTTGTCAGAACTACAATCCTATTTAAGGGATTTAACTACTGTGTTTGCTATCTAATGAATGTTAAAGAAATAGGAAGAGCATGTAGCCAACATATTTTGATATGGTAGAAGAGAGGAAAAGATATGAAAAATGTGCAAACAGCATGGTTGACTGTCTGTGGCTATCCCAAAGTGGATGAAGGCACTGGTGGCTTGGCAGTGCTTTGGTGCCTGTCCATGCATATTAGAAATGCTAACTTAAATATCTCTTTTATCTTTGGTATTGTTTGATTGCCCATGGGTGTCAGTGGATGATAATTTGTGTGCAAATGTGTGTGAGTGGATGTATGCAGCCATTTGTGGGTGTGTGGGGTTGCAGGTGCTCTATTTCTGGTCTGTGAGTTAGGGGATTATATTGTTGATGAAGAGAGAAAAGATATATCTATTTGTTTTTGACTTTTTTTTGTTATTTTTTTTATCTTTCAAGCGGCTATTGATGGCGCTTGTTGATTATGTAATTGATTTTGAATTCTGATCTATCAAAGGTGCTGATGGAGTTTAAAGCTGTTCAGTGTCTAATGCTCATATACAGTGATGTGAGCAAGGGTAGATAAGATATATAGCAAGAACTTATCAATTTTGAGACTATAATTTTCATCTTCTAGTCTTTAGGAAATGTGAGCAAAAAGTGGGTGACAATTCACTGTATTTTCTTTGGTAAGAGAGTTATAAAGCTATCTTTCAGAGTGTCCAGGAAGATATTGGAGTTATACTGCCTTAATGTTTTCAACAGAACTACAAGCCTATTTAAGTGATTCTACTACTGAGATGGTTCTCTAAATTCTACAGGTGGAATTGGGGTTATGAGATGATCTTAGAATATTTCTAAGAAGTGGGGTGGTGATTGATCTCAAACATATGTAACTGATAATCTAGCTATAGAGTCCTCTTGAAACTTGTTTCTAAATAATTAAGAACTACATCAGAGATGTTCAATATAATTTTTGATAGTAAAAAGAAGACTGGAAGAAAATAAATCTCAACACGATGAAGATGATGCTCTGCGGTCATCCCAAACCAGACAGCATCATTGATGCTTGGTAGTTTGTTGGTGCCTGTTTGTGTGCATTGTAAACAGCCACTTAGATATGAGTTATCTTTGGTGTCATTTGGCTGAGCATGCACATGCAATGATATACGTGAGTGGTTGTGTGGTGTGATGGGTGTATGTGGTGTCTTGTATGTCCATTTGGTTGTATATACTCTAGAAAATTATCCAAAAGTAAATATGATGATATTTTTACGGTGTTGAACCCTGATTGATATATTCTTGAGTCTCGTGAGTCTCTGTCATGTTTTCTGTGCTGATGTTGATGTAATCCTGATTCCTTCATGCTGTGGTATATGAGTCTGTGGTCGTATTTCTTTTGTTGTTTTCTTTGATGCAATCCTGTGATTATGTAAGCAGGAGTATGAATATACAATAACAAATCTATCTTCCTATGTTGTCTCCTCATGCCATAGAGCAGAATGGTAATCCTATTTCTAAAGAGAGCAGCATTTTGACACTGTATAACAGTACTGCTACCATGGTCTGTGTTCCAACCCTTATTGTTATGGGCACTCTGGGTATTGAAAGATTGCTATATCATGTGTCATGCTGCTGTGATTGCCACATGCTGGAAAAAATTGAGCAATTATGCTTATGCAGACCAAAGAGGATTGGATTTTGGAAAGTAACACCACATATTTGTTCATCCATGACAAATACTTGATCCTAAACCAAGGTTTCACATTGATATACAGGAAACATAACATCATTCCCAAACCCACACTCATTCCCATAATCTTTCCTTTCTCTCTCCTTTTTTCCTCTTCTCTTGCTTTCCCTTGTCTCTCATTCATCCATCAATCTATTTCCACTTCACAAGTGTTATTGTATATTTGATGCATTGATTACATAATCACAGGAGCACATCACAAAGGGCATAGGCTGGAAATTAAGATATATACAGAAAAACAGGGTTCAACACCCCAGGACCCCATTCCCCAATTATCATGAGCCCAACTTAATATAAAACAGTGAAAGTATTTTTTATAAGGTTTTTATAACTCAATTTAATTTTTTTTGGTTTTGAAACTTTTTGTATATTTGAGTGCGTTCAGATAAGCACCTGATTGGAGATTTAAGTAGTTGAATAATGATGGGTAGAGGCAGTTTTTGAGTAGACAATTTAGTCTAGAAAATATATTGAATTGAAAGCAAACGGCCAGTGTCAGGACCCATGCTGAGCCTGATTCCCAAAGCTCTGGCCATCTCAAACTTGTTTCATATCTATCTCCATCCTGTGTTTGATCTTTCTTTGCATAGCTTACAACCCTGACTTCAGTCATCCAGTCCCTGATCCCTGAACTCCTTCATATATAAACTACTAGTTAGTGTACATGAAAATCAGTTCTGATATCAACTAAGATACCCAATATACTTCTATCTTCTAATCCTTATGCTCCCTCATCCCCTTTGCTAAGATCATGCCCAAACTTTGGGTGATCTTGGGCCTCATCTGAAATATGGGACAGGATTCTGAGCTGGCACAGCACATAAGCTGAAGCCAAGTCCCATTCAACTTGTTCGCTGAGCCTTGGCCCTCCTTGGCAACCCGACCCTGAACCTTGGTCAACTCTATCTTGAGTCCCAACCCTGTTTCTGTCTCCATTCTGATCCAGTTCTTAACAGTATATCAGAACTCTCGAAGCTCAGACAGTCCTTATGACCCCAACCACCCAATCCGCTGCTCAAACTCAAATCAGTAGAGCAACACCCTCTGTCCTAGCTCAAAGAGCAAGGAACTCACCAACCCCAACTCCTTTGTTTCGACACCAAAACATGCCCCTTTGTGATCATTTGGTTCCTGAGGGACACATCAAGGAAATCCCCAATGACCCCAAACCATATCACAAACTGCCCAATGATGATCCAAACCCTGACCCCAACCCTGACCCCAACTCCAACCCCAACCATGACACACCATCAGTGTTAAGAACTGAGTCAGAGCAGAGGCAGAGTTAAGTTTGGGACTCAAGATAGAGTCAACCGAGGTTTGGGGTCAGGTTGCCAAGGAGGGCCAAGGCTTGGCGAACGGGTCGAAAGGGACTTGGCTTCAGCTTATGTGCTGCGCCAGCTCAGAGTCCTGTCCCATATTTCAGACAAGGCCCGAGGTCACCCGAAGTTCCAGCGTGACCTTAGTGAGAGGGATGAAGGAGCATAAAGATTAGAGATAGAATATATTTGGGTATCTTAGTCAATATCAGAACTGACTGTCATGTACATGGATGAGTGGCTTATATATGAGAAGGTTCGGGGATCGGTGACTGAATGACCGAGGTCAGGGTCATAAGCTACGAAGGGAAAAGATCAAACATGGGGTATGAATAGGTGAAACATGATGGTTGGGGGTTCGGGCCCAGAGGCCCGAGGTCTCAGTCAGGTTCTGACAGGCAGCTCGGGTGCTCAGGAGGGTTCAGAGAGGCTGATTGATATTGAGCTTTGAGAGGATCGGGATTTGGGAGGGTGAGTTTTGGGGGTTTAGGAAGGTTCAGAAAGGGTTGTGGAGTCCGAGGTTCGGGTTGACAAGGGAAAAGGAAAGGAGAGGGGAAGAGGAGGGAACCATGGAGTAGTTAGGTGGATGTATAATGGAAGACAAAATGTAAAGAAATTATTTTTTTCAGTGTAATTTCGGTTCAGGTTTGGGTTGAGATAGATAAGTAGAAAGGACTTAAGAAGGAAAAAAGGAGAGAGTTGGGATGGGGCTTGGGTTCGGGGGTTCAGGTTTTGGGTGGAGATGTACATAGGTATTATTTTATTATTTTATTTTTTGTTTAGTGAATTTACCTAAGAAAGAGACCGTGTGATAGAAGAGAAATGAGAGTTTGGGTTATGGGTTCCTGTCAGAGCCCATCCCCGACCAATTCCTGAGACCTCGGGCCTCCGGGCCCAAACCCCCAACCATCACGTTTCACCTATTCATACACCACATTTGATCTTTCCCCTTCATAGTTTACGACCCTGACCATGGTCATCCGGTCACCGATCCCCAAACCTTCTCGTATATAAGCCACTTGCCCATGTACATGATAGTCAGTTCTGATATCGACTAAGATACCCAAATACATTCTGCTTTAATTCTTACACTCCTTTGGTCCCTCACTAAGGTCACACCCAAACTTTGGGTGACCTCGGGCCTCGTCTGAAATATGGGACAGGACTCTGAGCTGGCGCAGCACATAAGCTGAAGCCAAGTCCCACTCGACCCATTCGCTGAGCCTTGGCCCTCCTCGGCAACCCGACTCCGAACCTCAGTCGACTCTACCTTGAGTCCCAAACCTAACTCTGCCTCCACTATGATTCAGTTCTTAACAGTTCCAAGGTCCAGGTTTGGTGGGGTAGGCAGAGTGAAACTCGGTCATGATTTCAGATACATGTCTGAGCTTGGTTGCAAGGATCCATGATGTTTCTTCGTCAGTGCCTTTGTAACTGGCCCATCGGACCAGGTATAGGAGGTTGAAAGGCCTTCGACATTTGTCTAGCTTTGAGTCAAGAATTTCGGATACCTCCTACTCAGGTTTGCCATCAATTTCAATGGGTGGTGGTGGAGGTTAGGTCTGGTTAGGAAAAGTGTTTGGGACCAAGGGTTTGAGCATCAAGACTTGGAAGACAGGGTGGACTGCGTGCATGCTGTCAGGGAGTTGTAGGGTGTACGAGTGGGAACTGGGTCAGCCAAGGACTTCGAAAGGACCAAGATATTTTTCAGTGAGCTTCTTCGAGGGTCAGGTGGTGCAGAAGAATTGTGCTTTCATGAAGGCATGGGAACCAATTGAGAACTCAGGGGCTGGGAGTCTTCGGGAATTGGTCAAGACCTGGTAGCAAGATTGAGCCAGTTTGATTTGCTCTTTCAGTACCTGTGTCAAGACCCCACCGCCGAACCGAAGCCCCCGGCCCCTCGGGCCCGAGTCCCCGTTTACCTCAGACACGTTTCATATCCGCCCCACTCGTTTGATCTCCTTTTGCATAGCTTACGACCCTGACCTCGGTCATCCGGTCTCCGATCCCCAATCCCCTCCGTATATAAGCTATTCGTTCATGTACATGATAGTCAGTTCTGATATCAACTAAGATACCCCAATACACCTTGCTTAATCTCTACACTCCTTCGTCCCCCTCATTAAGGTCACGCCTGAACTTCGGGTGACCTCAGGCCTCGTCTGAAATACGGGACAGGACTCTGAGCTGGCGCAGCACATAAGCTGAAGCCAAGTCCCACTCGATCTGTTCACCGAGCCTCGGCCCCCCTCGGCAACCCGACCCCGAACCTCGGTCGACTCTATATTGAGTCCCAACCTTCACTTTGCCTCCGCTAAGATCTAGTTCTTAACAACCTGGTGTAGTTGGTCGAGATCGATTGTGAAGTCTTGGGCCCGAGAGGAGGCAAGATCTCGGTCTGGGTGGACCAAAATGTTCAGGTGGTATCCCTTGTACACAAAGAATGGTGATATGCCTGTGGTGGCACTCAGGGCATTGTTGTAAGCAAATTCAGCGAGTGGAAGTAAGTCTGCCCAATTGTTCTGTTGGTAGTTACTATACACTCGGAGGTATTGTTCCAATGTTTGGTTAGTATGTTCAGTCTGACCATCACCCTCAGGGTGATAACCCAAGGTGAAGTGAAGTGTCATGTTTAAGGCTTTACCCAATGATTTAAAGAAGTGGGAGATGAACTCCGAACCTCTGTCTGAGGTTACGTGTGAGGGTACACTGTGTTTCAAGAAGACATGTAGGATGAAGAGCTTCGTGAGATTGGCTGAGGTGACCATGTCGTGTGTTGGAATAAATATCACTTGTTTCGTTAGTCAGTTGACTACTACCAGGATTGCGGTGTAGCTGGAGGACCAAGTCAGCTGTTTGATGAAGTCCATGGATATGGAATTCCAAGGTTGTTCAGGGATTGGGAGCTGCTTAGGAAGCCATAGGGCTTGTGACATTGGGGTTTGGATGGTAGGCATGTGGTGCAGGACTTGCAGAACTCACTGACCAAGGTTCTAAGTCCAGGCCATGTGTATTCACACCAAATTGCAGATAGAGTCTTGTTCCGGCTGAAGTGTCCTGAGAGTATGTGGTTGTGCTTGTACTGAAGTACTTGGAGCCAAAGGTTGTTGGCCTTGGGGACATAGATTCAGTCATCATGTCTTAGGAATCCATCTTCAGATTGCATCCGTCTTGGGTCGGAGGTGTCATCAAGGTGTTTTAAAGCCTTGGGGTCTGAGGGCAGATGAGCTTTAATGTCAGCATGGAGCTTTTCAAAGTCTATGACGAGGCTCGCGCAAAGCGAGGGCAGGTTCAGGGATATAGCTTGGAGCGACTTGGTGATTTGTTGAGTTGTGAAGATCAGCTGAATGTTTTGTGGGTCAATTGTTGCATAGTCATTACCCCCCTCTTTAAGGTAGATGTCCCATTGTCTAGTTAAAGTGTCAGGTTTTGCCCTGAGCTTTCCTGGCCAAAACCAAATGACAAGGTTAAACTGCAACAAATATTTGGACCATCAGGCCTGTCTTCAGGTCAGCAGTTTTGTAGTCAAAAAATACTCCAGGCTTTTGTGGTCAGTGACAACATCTATTGGGGCCATGGGGCCTTCTAGGTAGTGTCTCCAACATTTGAAGGCCTCAAAGATTGCTGACAGCTCTTTGTCATGGACATTGTAGTTGAGTTCAGCACCTGAGAATGTCCAAGAATGGAAAGTAATCAGGTGGATCTTGCCATCTGGGGTGTAGGTTGACAGGATGGTGGCGAGGGCATAGTCTGAGGCATTGGTTTCCACAACCAGTTGTTGATTGGGGTCCCAATGTGTGAGGATCAGGGCTGAGGTGAAGGCTTTCTTCAAGGTTTTGAATGCTGTTCTGCATTCATCTGATAAGTGCCAGTGTCAGGGGACAACCTGTTTTCACCAAAATCTCCACCTCTATGGCCTTCACACATACCAAGCATAGACCCGAGGCATGAGAACCTCGGTCCGAAGCTTCGGGTCATTGACCCGAAGCCCCTGATCACCAGCCCGAAGTTTTGGGCCTCCGGTCCGAGGTTTTGGACCACCTCAGGTAGGGCCTGAGACCTCAGTCCACCTCGGGGGCAACCCGAACCTTGGACCTGAACACCTGGCCCGACATCCGACGTTCATCAGGGATAGATTACCTTATGGGGATAGAAGCCAGGCAGGGTTGACAGTGCATAGGGATGCCCCTGATTGGGCGTTAGGTAGTCGTATATAGTTGTATCACTGGTAGAGGGGATAGACTTTTCTCTTTGGATTTCCCCTCTGCTAGGTGAGAGCTTCCCTTTATTGTATTTTCCTACCTATATATATCTTTGGATTTCCCCTCTGCTAGTATCTGAGAGTGCTAGGAGGGTTGCCCTTACAGCCAGGTTGTACCCTTTTGGGTGAGTGGGGTGAGAGGTACTGTAATCTCTGAATAGTTAAGAATGAAACTGTTAACAAAGTGACCTTGGTGTCAAGTCAAACACTAAGGGGAGCTGGTCATGCTACTGTACTACTATATATAAGATGTGACCCCTTTGCCCAGGGTCTGTGTCACACTCTGATGCTGTGACTACATGTAATGCAACAGGGGTATGACAACAAAGGGGAACGTGAGTGTAGGGACTGGGGATGAAGTAGAATGAAAATGGAAAGCTAACAGAAACACTGGTAGAAATTGGCAAAGCTGAGGAAGGACTGGATGTCTTTTACCTTCCGAGGCTCAGGCCAGTCTTGGATGACTTGAATTTTGTCTTCAGCCATTGTGAGGCCTATGGACAATGGGATGTATCTGAGGAATTCTATGGTGTGTTTGTGCCATTTGCATTTCTTAGCTTTCACATAGAGACTATTTTTTTGGAGTTGTTGGAGCACTTCATGTACATGCTTTTTGTGCTTGGCAAGTGTGTCAGAGTAAATGAGGATGTCATCAAGGTAAACTACCACACATTTATCCAACAAATCTCCAAGAATGTCATTCATGAACTGTTGGAAAGCTGCAGGTGGGTTAGTTAGCCCAAAGGGCATTACTAACCACTCAAAGGACCCATATTGGGTCTTGAATGTGGTCTTCCATTCATCTCCTTTGGCAATTTGGACAAGGTGATACACATGCTGAAGATTGATTTTAGTATAATACCAAGATCTCTTCTGTGTGTCCAGCAGGTCCAAGACAAGTGGCAGCAGGTATCGGTCTTTCTTTGTTACCTTATTCAACCTTCAGAAGTCTATGCATAGTTGGAGAAAGCCATCCTTTTTTTGAACAAAAAGGATTGGCACCCTGTGCAAGGACTGAGAGAGCCAAATGAAGCCAATGTTCTGGTGTTCATCAATGAAGGATCAAAGGGTTTCAAGTTCAGACCAAGAGAGCAAGTAGATCAGGGGTTGAGGTGGTTCAGCACCATCTGTCAGAACCCGACCGAAACCTCGGGCCTCTGGGCCTGAACCCCCGACCATCACGTTTCACCTATTCATACCTCGTGTTTGATCTCTCCCCCTCATAGCTTACAACCCTGACCTCGGTCATTTGGTCACCGATCCCCAAACCCTCTCGTATATAATTCGCTCATTCATGTAAATGATAATCAGTTCTGATATCGACTAAGATACCCTAATACATTCTACTTTAATCTTTACGCTCCTTTGTCCCTCTCACTAAGGTCACGCCCGAACTTCGGGTGACCTCGGGCCTCGTCTGAAATATGGGACAGGACTCTGAGCTGGCGCAGCACATAAGCTGAAGCCAAGTCCCTTTCGACCCATTTGCCGAGCCTCGGCCCTCCTCGGCAACCTGACCCCGAACCTCGATCGACTCTATCTTGAGTCCCAATCTCCACTCTGCCTCTGCTACAATCCAGTTCTTAACAGTATATCAGAACTCTCGAAGCTCAGACAGTCCTTATGACCCTGACCACCTGATCCGCTGCTCGAAACCAAATCAGTAGAGCAACACCCTCCGTCCTAGCTCAAAGAGCAAGGAACTCCCCGACCCCAACTCCGTTGTTTCGACACCAAAACATGCCCCTTTGCGATCATTCAGTTCCTGAGGGACACATTGAGGAGGTCCCTGACAACCCCGAACCATATCGCGAACCCCCCGACGATTATCTGAACCCCAACCCCAATCCCGACCCTGACCCTGACCCACCGCCGGACAACAACGCCAATGTTGGAGAATCCCTTGCCAAGGCTCTCTCCAAGATTGCGGACCTAATGGGTCCCCAAAAAACCGAATCCTCAAAAGTGAAAATTCAGGAACCCGATATGTTTGACGGCTTGGACCCAAAGAAGCTACGAGGCTTCCTCCTTAAGTGCAAGCTGAATTTCTGTGCCCAACCAAAAGCATTCTCGGAAGAGTCTGCCAAGGTCAACTACGCCCTGTCCTTCCTCAAAGGCATGGCTCTTGATTACTTCGAGCCGTACCTAACTGATGACTCTTCATTTGAACCCGAGTGGTTCAACAACTACGATAGCTTCACCGAGGAGCTCATGATCAACTTCGGCCCGTACAATGCAGTCGTGGACACCAAAGTAGACCTTGAGAACCTCGTGATGAAGGACAGTCACAAGGCCACCAAGTTTTTTGTTGAATTCTATTGCCTCGCCTCGCTCGTCGACTATAACGACCAAGCGCTGCTTCAGAAGGCCTATCTCGCCCTCCCGAAGCGAATCAAAGACGAGATGATTCATTTTTACAAACCCCGCACCCTGGATAAGCTCCGAGATCTGGTCCAACGGATCAACCAGCACTACTGGGAACGTCAAGGTGAGCTTGCTCGCGAAAGGACCCAGTTGTCGTCAAGGTCTGAACCTCGGACCGAGAAATTGGTTTCCCCAGCCCTGAACACAAACCTGAAGGTACAGCAAGGTACCTCGGCCAAAGGCAAAGAGGCTGCGAAGCCTTCTATGCCTCAGCCGAAGGGACCCGACCTCTCGGGTAAGCTCAGGCCCAATGGCAAGCTTACTCCCCAAGAACGCCAGCATTGCTTCAACCTGAACTTGTGTCTGGTCTGCAGCAGCACGGACCACAAAGATAGTGTGTGTCCGAGAGCTGCAGCCAAGGCCCGAGTGGCGCAGGCAACCAACCAGCCCTCAGAGGCCAAAGCTGAACCTACGGCTACGGTCCCCAAGGCAAAAAACTAATCCGCAACCCTTCGGCCTCTGCACGTCCCGAGGGTTGCGATGACCTTGAACATGCCAACTTAGAGGTTAGACTTAACCACTCAGGTAGGTCCGTAAGGTCCGGCTTTGCCCCATGCATCGCCTCGTGTGGCATCTTGTTGTTTAACGCGCGGGTCGATGTTCTGTTCTTCAGCCAGACAGCATGGTGTATCGTTTCTGGCCAGAGGTTCTTGGGAAGTTGCGCGGCCATTAGCATCGCACGTGCGTGTTCTAGTAGTGTGCGGTTCAGGCGTTCAGCAACTCCGTTTTGTTCAGGCGTGTCGTGGATTGTTAGGTTGCGCATCGTACCATGGGCTTTTAGATGATCAGTAAAGTCTTTTGAGAGGTATTCTCCTCCTCTATCAGACTGTAATACTTTGATCCATTACTTGTAGATTTCTCTAATGACACCACTTGGTGAGACATCTTCTTTTCAGTAGTCAACTTCATGTTTATTTTTCCATTATCTTTAGGAATTATTGGGGATGTGACGCGATCGCCACGTGAGTCTACGACTGTTCCTCACACCATTGACTCGCATTCACGATGAACAAAAATCAAGCGACCCAGTCACGCCCTCTAACCATATTGACATTTGGTAGTGTTTCAGAGTTGCGTGGTTGCCAATCAATAGCTGTATCAGTTCATTCATGTCCAAACACATGTATGTGTTTGTTTGTGCTTGATTGAGCTCAGGGTTGCTTGGCACGGATTGTATCACCTTAAAAGAAACCATAAGAAGACTATCCTGAAGTGACAGGAGTAGTAAACTCGATTGAACCACTAAAAACTACTGCGGAGTGAATGGGACAAGGGAGTTTCTCTGCATCTTCCTGTATCTTCCAATCAAATTAGCCTGACTACTGCCTGAGTGACGAACCAGTTAAGAGTACTCTTCAATAAATTGAAAGTCAGATACAGAGCCTTTCTCCCATGTTCGTGTATCTTGTCGACAATGTCTGCAGATACTCTCTCAAAGTTCCCTGCACATATTGTATTCAACTTGATCGAATAGCTTCCGCTCTTTTTAGTCCTACATCTCTTGTAGTTAATCTGTCCTCCAAAACTATTCTAAACACTCCTTTTAAAGCATTAGTAGATTCTGACTCCACACACTGTTTCCTTGAATCCACTTTTGTATGTAGACACAACCTCCGAACCCGAACCATAGACCCGATCCCTCTTAGATTATTTGATGGAAGTACAAACTCCATAATTACCGAAGTAGTAGAACTACCTATTCGCTTCTCCTCTGACCACACTTTCCCCGTAGACTTTTATGTCACTTCGCTAGACTCGTCCTGTTCGGCCATGCTTGGGCACAACTGGCTCACCCGCTACAATCCGTTGATTGATTGGGTATTGGGCAGTATTACCTTCCGAACACCCCAACTGGATAATCTGGCCAAACCTCCGACGACCAAAGTTTGCGCTGCCACAGCCGAGCTGAAGTCACCCTCCGAATCTGTCCTGAAGCTTGAGGCTCCTCGCATCGCCCTAATCAATGCAGCCGCGTTCACATGCGCCTGTAAATTAGAAGAATCCGAGACCTTTCACCTCAACCTGGCTTCGACTGAGCTCTCAGCACACTCGGCCGACCTATCTCTGACCCCAGCAGACATGGAGGGCGTACCTGAAGACTATCATGACTTCGGGGACGTATTCTCCAAGTCTAAGGTGGACACACTGGCGCCTCACAGACCCTACAACCTCAAGATCACTCTCGAGGATGGCGCCGAACCGCCCCAACCCCCGATCTACTCGCTCTCTTGGTCCGAACTCGAAACCCTCCGATCCTTCATCATCGGTTTCATTCGGCCCTCTCGGTCCTCGCAAGGAGCACCCATCCTCTTCGTTCGTAAGAAAGATGGCTCGCTCCGACTATGCGTAGACTTCCGAGGGCTGAATAAGGTAACTAAGAAAGACCGATACCCGCTACCCCTCGTCTCGGACCTGCTGGACGCACCGAAGAAGTCTTGGTATTATACCAAGATTGATCTTCAACACACATTGATGTGTTCGCCTTGGGTTTGATACCTAAAGCCTGCATGCAATGGTCCTTTCCTCAGACGGTATCTAGTGCAGTCATTTGAGGGACACAGCAGTTGTGTATATCATTGATAGGTTAGTCGAATTGTTGTATGTCTTCTTTCCACAGGATGGTATCAGAGATGGAATATTGGAACAGTGATGGTCATTAAAGGACTGTAACTGTGTCAGTTTCCTAACTCCAAACTCTTCTTTGCACAAGAAAACGTCGAATGATTTGCCTTCTTCTCTGCCTTGTATTTGAAGAAGGGGCTTCGTGGCTGGAATACTGCACTTGATAATAGTCGTCTAGAGGCTATTACAATTTTAGTATCCTGTCACAATACCAATACTTTATGCTGGCAGTAGGTGATGTCAATAGATGTGACGAGTCTTGTGACTGTGACTGTGACGAGACGTATGTGACCGTGACGTGTGACGTGTGACGTGTGACATAGTCTAGAATGTTCTAGACTATTCTTGAACTTGCTTAACTTGAACTGAGACCGGACTTGAGCATTGACTTGACTTGAAACTTGACTTGTTGAACTTGTTATTTTACAGAGAGAGGCAGAGGCCTTTATATACATGACTACAGCAACGGTGCATGGACAATGCAAAATGATGTGATAGAGGTGCTTGGTAAGAATAGGGGTAGTGCATGACAAAGCACGAGAACAAAAAGTACAAGAAAGGAATCAAGAAAGGAGTATCTGACAAAGCGGATAAGCAAGAATGTGTCAAGATAGGGAAAAGAAGTGTGGAGTGGGAATATTAGTACAAGAATAGAATGTCAGTTAGTAATGACGAGAAAAAGTTATCAAACATAGAACAAGGCAGAGATCATGTGAAAAGATAATATGTCAGATAAAAGAACAAAAGAAATGTCCACCAATAATATTCCTCAACTTGTCCAATGTCTCCTAAGCGAATTGGATATAGAATAAGTCACTGTGTCATCCAGGAAGGATTGACAAATCAGAGACAACACAGGCTCCGAAGGCTATTCATGAACCTTTCCATGATTGGCTGACGAGTAGGGTGGAAAATGCAATCTTTCTGGATTCTATGATGAAGAGTGAGTTGAATGGACGGGGGAGGATATTCTGGGTATGGTCCCTTGAATTCTGCCACATATTCCTCTTGCCCTGCATGATAGTATACCCTTTTATCTCCAAGAAATATGAACAGTTCTTGGGAGTCGTCGACATATACTGGCTCTCCAATGGCATAGGTGTCATGATGATTGGGATTAGAGAGCTTGCGATGGAGATGAGCAGGATTAGGATATGTCAGTGTGATTGGAAAATGGCATTCAGCTCATCCTTCTATAGGTTGCAATTTGATGGATTCTTGGATATGCGTCAACGAGGAAATGATAGATGACAACATTGATTGATTGATTTGATTATATAACGGGTGATAAAACATGGCGGTGTCGGCGTAGAGGTGATGTGAGATGATGGCTAAGGTTGAAGAAAATGGCGCTGGCAGAGTTGGATTGAAAATAAGTGTGGCTTGTCCGCTGGCTTGTCAGCATACCACCTTGTCCAAATCACCAAAGGAGACGAATGGAAGACCGCGTTCAAGACTTGATATGGGTCCTTCGAGTGGCTAGTAATGCCCTTCGGGCTTACTAACTCACCCGCGGCTTTCCAGCGATTCATGAATGACATTCTAGGAGATTTGTTGGATAAATGCGTGGTAGTTTACCTTAATGACATCCTCATTTACTCTGACACACTCGCCAAGCACAAAAAGCATGTACGTGAAGTGCTCCAACAACTCCAAAAAAATAGTCTCTATGTGAAAGCTAAGAAATGCAAATGGCACAAACACACCATAGAATTCCTCAGATACATCCCATTGTCCAAAGGCCTCACGATGGCCAAAGACAAAATTCAACCCATCCGAGACTGGCCTGAGCCTCGGAATGTTAAAGACATTCAGTCCTTCCTCGGCTTTGCCAATTTCTACTGACGTTTCATTCTTAACTATTCAGAGATTACAGTACCACTCACCCGACTCACCCAAAAGGGCATGACCTGGCACTTCTCAGACGAATGCTGAACAGCATTCGAAACCCTGAAGAAAGCCTTCACCTCAGCTCCGATCCTCACGCATTGGGATCCTGACCAACAGTTAGTTGTGGAAACCGATGCCTCGGACTATGCCCTTGCCGCCATCCTGTCAACCTACACCCCGGATGGCGAGATCCACCCAATCACTTTCCATTCTTGGACATTCTCGGGTGCCAAACTCAACTACAACGTCCATGACAAAGAGCTGTTAGCAATTTTCGAGGCTTTCAAATGTTGATGACACTACCTAGAAGGCCCCTCAGCCCCAATAGATGTTGTTACCAACCACAAAAACCTGGAATACTTTTCGACTACAAAACTGCTCACCCAAAGACAGGCCCGATGGTCCGAATACCTGTCGCAGTTCAACCTCGTAATTCGGTTTTGGCCAGGCAAGCTCGGCGTGAAACCCGATGCCTTAACTAGATGATGGGACGTCTACCTCAAAGAGGGGGGTAACAACTACGCAACAATCAACCCACAGAACCTTCAGCCGATCTTCACAACTCAACAGATCACCAAGTCACTCCGAGCTATGTCCTTGATCCTACCCTCACTCCGAGCTATGTCCTTGATCCTACCCTCACTTCGCGCAAGCCTCATCATAGACTTTGAAAAACTCCATGCTGACATTAAAGCTCACCTGTCCGCAGACCCCAAGGCTTTAAAACACCTTGGCGACACCTCCGACCCAAGATGGACACAATCCGAAGATGGATTCTTGAAACACGATGACCGAATATATGTCCCCAAGGCCGATGACCTTCGGCTCCGAGTACTACAGTACAAACACGACCACATACTCGCGGGACACTTCGGTCAAAACAAGACCTTATCCGCAATTAGGCACAAATATATGTGGCCCGGACTCCGAACCTCAGTCAACGGATTTTGCAAGTCCTGCACCACGTGCTTATGCTCCAAACCCCAATGTCACAAACCCTACAGCTTCCTCAAACAGCTCCCGATCCCCGAACAACCCTGGAACTCAATATCCATGGACTTCATTGAACAGCTGCCTCAGTCCACCGGCTACACCACAATCCTGGTAGTAGTCGACCGACTAACGAAACAAGCAATATTTATTCCAACGCACGACACGGTCACCTTGGCCAACCTCGCAAAGCTCTTCGTCCTACATGTCTTCTCAAAACACAGCGTACCCTCGCATGTAACCTCGGACAGAGGTTTGGAGTTCGTCTCCCACTTCTTTAAATCATTGGGTAAAGCCTTAGATATGACACTTCACTTCACCTTGGGCTATCACCCCAAGGGAGATGGCCAGACTGAACGTACTAACCAGATGTTGGAACAATATCTCCGAGTGTATAGTAACTACCAACAGAACAATTGGGCAGACCTACTTCCACTCACCGAATTCGCTTACAACAACGCCCCAAGTGCCACAACGGGCATATCACCATTCTTTGTGAACAAAGGATACCACCCGAACATCTTGGTTCACCCCAACTGAGACCTTGCCTCCTGTTTTGGATCCTGAGAATTAGACAAAACTTTGGTGTTTAATCTAATTGCTCAGACTTCGATTAGACCTTTGAGTTACTGATCACTTGTAACACAAACTATTTTAACGAAGAACCCAATTAAGAAATTATACTCCGGAATGCTCAATAATCAGTATTGCAATGTGATATTGCAAGTAGATTGTATATGAACACTCACGTAGCTGTGTTATAGTTTCTCTGTAACTCTGCTAGTCTGTAACGAAAGTCTGCAGGTCCAGTTACTTTGCCAATATGTAGGAAAGTTACTTAGGACTTAGTGATTGCAGAATTGAATTAATAGTATAAGTGATTATGCTATTGATTCAATTGCTTGCTAGATTTATATTCCACTCACCTATTCTGTATCTAGTTTTCTACTGTATTTGATGTTTTTGTATTTGAGGATTTCTAGCCACTACTTCCATAGTGAAGCTAATATAGCCGTGTTCTTCGGAACACTAATGGCTGACTAATCAAGTCTTCGGACCTGA
>QMFG01000654.1:0-12763 GCA_003314545.1 Ramaria sp. MG151 | reverse complement strand
AATCACACCTCTTGCTCAACATTTATGCTCCACATACCCAACACCAATGAGCTCCAATCTCTCTATTAATGCTATGTGGTGAAATCATTAACCAGGTCCAATCATAATCTTTTCTTAGAAAGAAGCACCCTGATTATCCCTATCACTATCCCATCTTTTCCAAGGAACTCAATTTCCAAACCAATTCTACTCATCCAAAGCTTACAATGACAAGTAACACCATCAGACTCTATTGTATATCCATCCCTAACAGGCAAGATCATGAGACAGAATTCCTTCAGAAGAACTGTCTCTTCAAAACAATATATGCATATGCACACATTCTGAAAGTCATTCACTTTTACCATAGGGTTACTCTTCATTTCCAAATACTATTCCTGTATTATATACTTCTATTACATTTATTTTACTAGCATTCATCAAACACTCTTATTACCTATAATTCAATTCTGATACAACCCTCATAGCATGACAAGTGTCTAGGAGAGGGAATTCAAAGATACATATGTATATAATGAAATATAAGAAAGGAGGTGTCTCACCTAGTAGTGGGGAAATCTAAAGAGGAAGGTATAAGGGCTCCTACTACTAGTGAAGCTACTACTGCTCAGTACCCAACCAGGAGTGGCTCTATGCAATGTCAACTCTGCCCTGAATATTATCTCCATAAGGTCCTTTGACCCTGATAAAGGACAGATACTTGGATTACCTTAGATCCCAATCTCTATACTTGAGGTATGCTGAAGCTTGGGCTTTGGAACATGGAGGTGACAAAGAGTTTGAAACATAGGTTGGATGGACTAACTCAGGGGTACAGACTTCAGGGTGTTAGTGGCTGAAAATTAATTGTCCCCTGACACAGGTAGCCTTGCCTATCAGTGGACCAACCCTGCAGAACTGGGCTTAGATCAGAATCCCTGGATTGACCTTAGTTGATAACACACTGCGATATGAATTGGTTAAGTAATACTTTGCTAATGTACAGTTGTAAATCCTTCAGTATAGGTCATAACATGTAGAGAGTGTTAAAATGAGCACAACTGGAGCCAATTGATAAGAGTCTCAGCTTCTGGAAAAGAAGACAATGTTAAACAGTCACTACCTAATTGACAAGACTACATTTCTAATCAATAAATGCTAACATGAAGTTTACTTCCAGTACTCACATCTTAGCTTCTGGAAAAGAAGATGAGATACTTGTGACATGTTTGTTTTGGAAAACTTTGTCCAACCACAAATATGATAGGCTGAGTTGCAACTCACAATTATCAACAGAGAGTTGTCAGAATTCAATTATCATGGATAAATGTTATAGATGAATGTAGTGTTAGTAGTAATACTCGAAAATGTTTTAATACTAATAGAATGATATTCGAAAGTGAATAGAGATCCTACAGTAAAAGCGAATGGCTTTCGGAATGTCTGCAAAAGGATGCATAGTCCCGAAGAGATAGATATTCCAAAAGGATTCTATCTCGTGGATCGAATGAACCTCCCAGTTCATGTCGATCACAGCCAATGGTTTCACATTCTTTCAAAGTGTATTTAAACCAAAGTAGATAAGTTTTAGAGTACTTACTTAGATGTGAAGTTTGCTGTTCAAGATAGTTCACGATGAGTTGGCAAGTTGTAGTAGAACAATCAAGTAGACGTACAATAATTGAACTAAGGAATATACATGCAAATGTGCTAGCTTTTATACTGAACGATTTGGAAGAGTGAGCGAATGGAAAAGAGTCTGTGAGGATTGGAAAGTAGCTAAGGTACATGTATACTAATTAAAGGCCATATAAAAACATAAAACAGGAGAGGTAGGAAAATGGTGAATGGAGAAAAGATTAACAAACTAGAAATAAATCCTGAAACTTGTTTCCGAATTGCATGGCCCTTCGGATAGGGATAGCCATGTACATATCCTTCGGTGGGTGAGCCTGAGGGTCTAGATCACTCATATTATTTAGCTTTATGATATAGGATGTCATCGCAAGCTTCCATAGAAATAGAAACACCTTGATCAAATTAACTCATTGAAAAAGATGGGGATAGTGATGGGGATAGTTAGGTTGCTTCTTTTCCAAGGAAGTTTTTTGATCGGACCTAATTGCTGATTGTTTCACTATTTCTTATTGAATAATGAAGGAAGCCTCATGTCCGCTGATGGGAGCTTGAATGTCCAATTTCTTGATAATGCGAATGAAGTATTCGGACTCATTTGGAGGCTTCGGAAGGAGCGATTTGGTAGTGTAATGCCCAGATTGCAATCGTGACAAGAGTGCCTCCAGATCAAGTGTCATGACTTTGTTAGGAACTTAGATGGATGCAGATAAAATTCAATTATGTGAGCAGCCAGAGGTCTGAGATCCTATACTGAGATGAGCCAAGGTTTAGCAGTCAGATCCAATAGGACTTGGCTTTAGCTTATATGCTGTGCCAGCTCGGCATCCCATCCCTATATTTTGGATGTGGCCCAAGGTCACAAAGGTTCAGGTGTAGCCTTAGGGAGTGAGTATAGCTTTGGGAGAAAGAGCATGTACTTATTATTAATCTTAGTTAATATCAGAACTAAGGTCTAGTATAGACATGAGTGAAAGTCTTACATACTAAGAGGGTATGTGGATCCAGGGATGGATGACCAAGGTCAGGGATGCAAAAGTAATGAAAAGATCAAAGGATCAAAAGGGACAAGAATAGAAGTGGAATGATGTGCAAGGCTGAGCATAGCTTGGGTCTGAGGACCAAGGGCTTGGTGTTAGACTTGGGATGAGTTCTAACAGACTTACAGGATGTGTCCAAATATTACAGGAGACACAAGGAGCATGTTTTGTGAGTTATATCCATGCCTTTTTGTGGCTTGAAGTAAAATATATACTTACAGGAATAATGGTCATTTTGATGTTCCAAGTATGCCAAAGATAAAACAGTCATTTATTAATCATCACTGATACTATGATTCCTGCAATGAGATCTTTGTATGAGATTGCACAACTACTGTGGATTACACTAGGGGTATAAGAAAGTCTCTCCATCACATAAACTCTGAAGAAAATCTAAAAAGGTGGCTGAATTGATCCTTAACCAGGAAAATTAAAACAAATTTCAAGTTTTTTCAAAAATTTTGGATTACAATGTTTTGTCATGGTTTTCTCTGGTGATTGCTGAAAACTTTGCAAAAACCCTAGCCAAATATTAAACTTGTATAGGGTTCTGCAGTTAGAATACTGTAGAATTGAACAACTTTTCAAAAAGAAATTTCCATGACAATGAAGCTTCTCATGCCTCCTGTTAATTGCAAGAAAGCCCACCATCGCCCTATGTGGACAACCTCGGCTCACGTCATGTCCCGCCGAGTTTTGAATTTCGAACATCCACGTGACCCTATTATAAATTGCTGCTCATGCAGCAGCTCCTACTCGCCTCAGTTACCACACTCTGTATTCGCCAACGTTATGAATAATCCATGGAGCAGACGACCTGTATTTTATCTTTATGGACCACACCCTCCTGCCAGTTGTATGCATTGCATATTAGACAAAGTGCCTAAATCGGGCTGATTTGCACAACGTAGGGATCGCCGAACGTATCCAGATCCCCCTGACCCTATGACATTGCCTGTTTTGCCTTTTGACTGGTATGAAATTTGTTCTAACTGCACATATTACACTTCTGGTTAGTTCCGCTATCACGAAGTGATATGCATATGCGGAGCTCACTTCCCTTTTCAGTATACAATATGCTGCCCGCTTCGAACTAAGCGATAGCGGTGCCAGCGCCACAACGCGACAGATCTACTGGGTATATTTGCTGCTCTTCTGCTTTCTTCACACTATCCTCCATGTCCTCCCAGGTCGAAGACAGCGTTACGTTTGGTCTTACCCTCCAGCCCCGTTCAAATTCTCCATCTCTGGCCGACTCTACACCCTCGAGAACAAACAGCTCTTTGAGCTTCGCCTGGGGGCCTGGTGCATTTGCCGGAATGTTTGTAAAGTGGCTAGGGGAGTCAATTCTAGATGCTGCAGTCCTCGTCGTCGTACGTGCAAGACTTGTTGCTATCAAACAAACTGTACGCGAGAGGCCGCATATATTCCAGGAGGCATTCAGCTCCGCAGAAACCTCTGAGGTGCGACGGATACATGACAATTTGCGGGAAGTATGCAAGTAAGTCTGATCATAGAGCTGACATAGTTCAGAGAGTGACCTCTTTTGACAGGAAAGGTTACTATCCGTTAACCATCAGACGGAAAGCGGCTAGACTTGTACTTGAGATTGCATATCTGGTATACATCAAACAGTTTAAGACGTTGGCGGAACTCTCGCGTTCTTTGTCATCTGCGAGAGGTACGTGAAATCCTTCGTCTTTGGAGCGTGTACTTATGCGCATCCTCTGAAGCTAACTCGGAGGATCCTTGGGACCGATGGAGCACACTACTAAGACTTTGTAACCTATCAGCCCTCAGAAGACTCGGGTATCACCTTAGGCCTCTGCGCGCTCGCAGCATTTCGACAGAATGGAGCAGTGGAGTTGTCTCAGCAGTAGCTACCCTCCCCCAGAATACCTCTGGAGTTGCTCCAACGGCGACCACCACCGTCACTACACAGCAAACCACCACGTCTAGTGGCGGAGCTTCTGGATTTTTCTCGGGAGCTCGCTCATCAGTCACTTCCCTAGGAAGCATTAGTCGGGAGACAATGTTAGAGATTGGTGTACGCAGGAAATTGTTGTGCATTAAGAGGACTATTCGTCGACAACCCCACATTTTTGTTGGCTCTCGGGGAGTCAAGGAAATGCAAGAAGTCGACTATATATACAACGAACTGCAGGATCTTTGCCAGTGGGTTGTTCGCTATGTTTATATGACCCTTCATTAGTTTGATGTAACCACGTTAGATTTCATACTTCCCCCGACACGCGACGCAAGGCAGCGCGACTGGTCCTAGAAATCTCTGTTCTCATCTCTGGTCCAAGTGACATACTGAATCTCAATGGTGTGCTCCAGATACATTTTGTTTGATTCCACTTACAGAAACCACGTACGTATGTTAATGTTATAGATAGTAACAACAGTCGTGATTTATCCCGTATGTGGATTAAACTGGTTACTCAGCCATATGTCTATTCCCTGTTGTCGGTGGGGGCGTCGACCTGTCGGAACCGATAGTTGGATGGAGAACATTAAATCTTCGATGTAGAGGCGAGTGACTCGATTACACGGCCCGGTCCGACTTTAGGAGGCTGAAGACTCGTGACAAGAGCGCAGAATTGCTCGCGATAGGAGACTGTTCAGACAGCTATACGTATTTGTATCTACATGATATGAAACTTCTTTTCATCGCACGTTCTATTTATCCTCTGACAAATGATAATTCTCGGGGTAATCCTGATATTCTCAGCTATTAAGCGACTCCAATGTGATCTTGAGGTAAACGGAATAGTGAATTGAATAAATCGACAAAGGGAAGCTGAGAAGCGTCATCTAGAGTTGATTTGTTATTTAGCGCCAGCACAGGAAACAACCTATGGGGCTTCAAACGTCGCTAGTCGTCGTGACCCGGATCAAGCTCCTTTCGTGGGATCTAGAGTCTATGGTCTGCGCCTGCGGGCAACGAAGAGCGCTCGCCGTTCGCCTTCCCTCGCTCGTTGCGTCCGGCGCGCCAAAGCCTCGCGACGTTGGTACATTCCAAAGAGAAGAGGTGTTTCCCGATTTCCAATTTCCAACACGCCCAGCCGCAGACTACACGTGACTTGAATTTGCTCAAAACTACTTCCTACAATTGTATATTTTAAATTGCTTGAGGCTCCGAGACCACCCAACTCGTCACTTCCCTACTTGGTTGATGGCTAATGAAATTAAATCACGAAGTCAGACTTAGCCGAAATAGACAAGTCGATCGACTGCCGATTTCCTGGTAGATGAGTAGGCTGTTGAACTTCGCAGTGCATCTCAGGCTGATATTTTGAGGAAGAGAGGAGATTGTAATCTCCGTGATAGAGAAGTTTCATAACCAGCGATGGTACTGAATTCTATAGAATATCCATTCTGCAACATGCTGACCATTTAGGGTGAACCCATAGTTCCTTTTTATGTCCGCTGTTCTTCCGAAAGACATCAAAACTGAGCAGATGCACCCAGACTCCCCAACAACTTCCCTCGGACTACCTCATCGTTCAGTTTGATTTCCCCTCTTTCTGATTTTTGTTGCTATCTTCCAGCGTCCCATCTGGACACAACTATGGGCTCTCGACGACGTTTCCGTACGCAGTCCCAGTCGAACCAGCCCTACTTAAATGACAATCCCCTTGAATATGTTCCAATGCAATGGTGCGTCTTAGCGACACACTCTTTTTCTTTCCATGACGCCATGCATGCCTTCCGACGAGTAGGTCACAGAGGGAAATTCGCAACGCCATCCCGTCTCGGCTCTTTGTTCGCGACACCAAGCTCGCGCTCATGTATACAGCTCGCGATCTGGCTGTCGCGGGCTCATTGTGGTACGGAGCAACTTTCATTGACCCTACACTCCAGTCGCCCTACATCATCTTGTGGCCTGGCGCCGAGATTGCGCGATGGGCCTTTTGGTTCGCGTAGTGAGTTCGTTTAGATCTCGTCACTCAAGATCTAGCATGCGGATCTCATCATGCTTGGACAGCTGGTGGTTCCAAGGAATGACATTCACTGGTTTGTGGGTCATTGGCCACGAGGTCCGTCTTTGTTACATCCCTTCAACGTTACTCCTCAACCCTATGACAGTGTGGACACAGCTCATTCTCTCCGTCGAGGACGTTGTGTAACGTCGTCGGCTATATCTTCCACACTGCTCTTTGGACTCCATATTTCAGTTGGAAGTTCTCTCACCATCGGCATCATAGTCACCACGCCTCCATGGAGAAGGATGAATTGTGCGCCTCCTGAACCGTTAACTTTGTTCGGACCTAATTTATATTGCTAGTTATGTTCCGAGCACACGTTCACAACTAGGTCTCCCCTCAAAGAGTCAAAGTTCCATTGATTATGAAAAATACCTTGGGGACACACCGCTTTATACGTTGTTCAAGCTTTTACGACAGCAGCTCTTCGGCTTTCCCGCCTATCTTCTTGCGAATGCTTCTGGTCAGAAAAACTATCCTAAATGGACTAACCACCTTAACCGTACGTGCTTCATTAAAACACCAACGAAAACAGCTCACTCACAGTGCACAGCAAATGCCGTGATATTCAGTTCACATCAGCGCAATGCGATTATTCTCTCGGACATTGGCATATTTTTCATGGCGTGGCTTGTCACTTACACTAGTACTATTTTCGGGACAGCCAGCGTAATCAAGTACTATGGTATTCCCTGGCTAGCAGTAACGCATTGGGTACGTCATTCCTGACATGTATAAAAATTACATCTTGTGCTTACTCCATCGGGTCCTTTTTTTTTCTCAGGTGACAATGATAACGTATCTCCAACATACAGATCCGCAGATCCCACGCTACCGCAAGGGGGCGTGGACTTTTCCGCGAGGAGCCGCTGCTACTGTTGATCGCGATTTCCTAGGGTGGCAAGGCCGGTTCTTTTTCCATGACGTCGCACACTACCATGTTATTCACCATTATTTCCCCCAAATGCCTTTCTGTGCGTGCAAATTATTCTTGATCCGAATCGATCCTAAGAGTTACGCATGCTGACTTGGTACTCAGATCATGGTAAAGAGGCGACTATGTATCTCAAAGCACACATCGGGAAACACTACAAGTATTCAAATGAGCCAGTATTCAAGAAGCTGTGGGAAAATTATAATTCATGCCAGTTTGTAGAAGATGAGGGTGCGTACAAGGGAATCTTGCTCCTGATTTCGTTCACAAAATTTTCTGTCATACAGGCGATGTTGTATTCTTCAAGGACAAGCAAGGTAAAGCGAGTCTCCGACTTGCCAAACAACCTTGTCCTTCAGCACATCGAACCGGCTCCGCGTCGTGAGGTTTCTTAAGTTGGTATTAGGTGACGATCAACGCTACAATGATATTTGACAAGAACAATTTTTGGGACGAGGCTAACGAAGCTGTTATCAGACTAGATATTTCTTGCTCCTTATTGGTGACACCTTGTAGCTATTCATTAATAGAATGTGCACGGTGGTAACAAAGGAGTATGCCCACTGATGAAAGCCCGTGACGGTGACGATGTCACGGCGCCACCGCGGTCATTGTGCCACATTTTTGCAAGAATGCAAAGTACAGGTCCCAGCGCAGCGCCTCTTCCTGTTTCACCAAATCACCTTGAAAGTGAATTCGAAGCTCTGATAGACCTGATTGCTACAGATGAGCCCGCTCGACAGGCCCAGGGCGGGACGTTAAAAAAGTCTGTGGTCAATCAGCCAGCGCACGATTTAAGGGACGAGGGTGGGCGGTTGGACTTCGAAAAGATCAAAGATCTATTTTCGTCCATTGGGATGAATCCGCGGGATTCTCCTGCGATCCCAAGCCGAAGTACTAAGGACAGTTTCGAAGAGGCGGAACTCACTCAGGCTGTTGTTACCCAGGTACTGGGATCTCCCTTAAGAACAAGTGAATATCTTCTCTGGTACTTTCGCAACCCCCTATGAACGTTGTAGATTCACTTTCTTTTAAAGATGGGCTTCCAGTTGTTGTAGCCGAATCTACACCTATTGCGACCACGCGTCCATTACAGTGTGATAACTTAGATCTCATTGACCTTTCCTCCGATCACTCTCCCTGTGTCCCAGAGTCGAACAAGGCCGAAGCTTCACCATTCGGCATTCCTACTTCATTTCATGGATCACCACTTCTCGTGGGTAACATTTATTATGTTTGCAGTCGAGCTCTGCTTAGTTACCCCATCATCAATCAGCAGTCGGAGACGTTTCCAGAGTCTTTAACAGCTTCGCTGGCTCTTGCTCGCCAAGAAGTTGCAATGCTTAGAAAGCGTATCCAAGAGCTGGAAACCTTGATTCAGAAGTCCCGCGATCAGTTCCCTCCACAGCAGGCACATAACCATGAGTCTGAGGGTTTGGAAACGTTCCTTTCGTCCAAGGTACCTTTTAGTAGCGAAAATAACCGTCGAGAATCACATGCGGGGGCAAGGATGCATGGTGCTGATGAGCTTAAGATGCACCATATCCCCATGACAAATGGAACCGATCAGGTACGGGATCTCAATACCCTGTCTCTTGCTGAGACACGCTTCGCGCTAAAAGTAAGTCACTCATGTTGTGGCCTCTATCAAGATTGACCGAATGGCTGGCGCAGTCTCTTCTGGATGATCTCGGACTTCCACCGTCGTGCATCCCTTCCCTCCTTATCGAAGGTCGTAAAGTTAAGGCCGCTCCCACGTCCTCTTTAGACGAAATACATAGAGCTGTAGATTTGGTCACCTTCTTAGATGAGCTCGTGTGGAGACGGAGTCGAATGGGCGCGGTGTACGACAATGCTTACAGCGAAGAGAATGTTCGAGCTCTTCGAGGCCGCGTTGAGTTGTGGGAAAGGACTGTGCGGACCCGGCGGTAACGATTTTATGGGGCGTATGGCTTTCTTTTTCTGCCCTGGAACCCTAAATGTGCAAGGATGTGCATGTGCTTCACTTCCTCAGTCGATACAGCAGGCTCTATATGAGCTTGTGGACCGTCATGATCTCAAAAGCGCCGTAGTCGGCTGAGACAGCGCACACATAATTGCCAACAAGGCTTCACACACCTCAGGGGATTATCTATGTCAGGGGGGTCCACGACGGTGTATGTCCACGAGGTTTATCCATGTTAGGAGCTTGGATGGGAAATGAATCAAAAACACCCCATGTGATCGTCACGTGACCTTTACATAGAATACAAACATGTGGTCTGTAGCGGAAACTAACTCCTGGTTTTTATAAGCTGAAAAAAAAAAACTAAGCGAGTGGCTCACGATGGTGTGTCTCAGCCTACTGTTTGCGTGCATTGCGTTTATTGCGCCCTCCCATGTCGTCTCTCTTTGGCCTGCACCACGATCGCTCAGCACAGGCTCGACACCCTTACGTCTCTCGAGCGACTTCTCTATCAAACTTGACATCGATAATGCGCCAAAGGATCTTGAGAATGCAGTAAAGCGCAGCAAGAGATTTTTGGTTCACGACAAGCTCCAGATGCTTGTGGTGGGACGTGGTGTGAGCAACATGGCAGCAGTGAAGAGTGCAAAACAGCTGGAGACCCTCAGGCTATCCTTAGAGAAAGACGCGAAAGTAAACAGCATCTCGACGGAGGCCGTCGCTGACGTCACTCAGAGGAGTGAGGGATACACACTGAAGATCCCAGCGGACGGGGGTGATGCCACCTTGACTGCCAATTCGTGAGTCTATGACGACAGTTTGAAGTATCTCCTATTAAATGGCATATGATGCAGGACTCTTGGGCTGTTACGAGGCCTGACGACATTTGGCCAGTTATGGTACGAGCTTAGCGACATGACATACACCCTAGAAGCTCCTATAAGCATCGAGGATGCTCCCGCCTTTCCATATCGTGGCTTTATGCTCGATACCGCACGAAACTTGTGGGAGCTGCCACTGATGATCATGTATAGTTCTTTAATCTACCTTCCTCCAGCTTCCCTGTTAGTCACATCTTAAAGACTTTGGACGCCCTGAGTTGGGTCAAAGTGAGTTTATCTGCCCACATGCTTATCGCATGAGGTATTGACGTGGAATGCTTTTAGATTAATACTTTCCACTGGCACGTGGTCGACAGCCAGAGTTTTCCTCTGGAGGTCAATGGTTTGTGCGTTGATTGATCCGTTTGGTATAATTCCTATCGCTGATCCTTCGCGGCATAAAGCCCAGAATTGTCTCAAGCTGGGGCATACTCATCAGCCTCTGTATACACTGAGGCGGATGTGAAGAAAGTCGTCACGCATGCTGCAGCTGTAAGCTATACTCGCTCCCGATCGCTAAAGAACGAACTGAGCTGCCTTCTTATGCTAGCGCGGCATCGATGTCATTGTGGTAAGTTATACTAGGTTGCATCGGATTCACAATACCCATACCTCTCCAGGAAATCGACACCCCTGGTCACACAGCTGTTATCGCCAACTCTCATCCCGAGTTAGTAGCTTGTAATAATGCTGCGCCATGGACTCAGTTCGCCAATGGTACGTTGTATCCTGGCAATGGGAAGATATGTTCACCTACACACTCATATAGAACCCCCCGCTGGACAGCTGCGTTTCCCCGATCCAAAAGTGGTCAACTTCACCTCTGCGCTCTTTGCAGCAGTTGCTCCTAATTTCCCGTCCAAGTACATGTCAACCGGCGGAGATGAGCTCAACGTCAACTGCTTTACTCAAGATGCACAAACCCAGCAGTTGCTCAGCTCCACGGGACAGACCTTTGAGCAGGCGCTGAACACGTTCACAATGGCGACACACAGCGCTCTAGCAAGAGCAGGAAAAACGCCTGTCGTTTGGGAAGGTGAATCGCTCGGCCCGTATCGCTGTTACCGGATTTAACGTGGGTTGATGCGACAGAGATGGTTTTGAGTCACAACGTTACGCTCTCAAACGAGACTGTCGTCATGTAATTCTCATGACTCTGTATGACTACCTTGCACTGACGCAAGGTTCATAGGGTGTGGATATCTTCACAAGATGTGGCAGCGTGAGTTGTGACGGCCTATTGATCATCATCCCGTACACATTCATTTACAGAGTAGCGGCCAAGGGATTCCGAGTTGTGCATGCCGCTAGCGACTTCTTTTACTTGGTTGGTTGTTATCAGTCCATTTGTCGCCATTTCCAACACACCTTGTTATTGTTAGGACTGCGGTGGTGGAGGTTGGGTCGGCAGCAACATAAACGGGTAAGAGCCTCTTGATCTCTTCAAGCGCTTCTGCATGTTGATAGCCTGCCCTGCCTACGTCTTCAGGAATAGTTGGTGTGACCCTTTCAAGACCTGGCAGAAGGTATCTGGTATTTGTCTTCCCAGTCAGCATGACGCTCACGAACAGTTCCGCGACAGTCATACTCCTTCGACCCATTCGCAAATCTGACGGCCGAGCAACACGCTTTGATACTCGGAGGTTCGTCGCTGATTCTCTTTCCCTTGGCTTTTGGGCCCTGAAGATAGGTCGCTTGTTTATCAGGGCAGCAACTTCTATGGACGGAACAAAGTGGACCGGAGAACCTAGAACCCATTACATGGCCCCGCGCTGCGGCTTCAGCTGAAGTATTTTGGACAGGCGCTACATTACCATCAGGCATGGCGCGCAACGTCACCGAGGCACTCCCTCGCTTGCATGATTTGCGTTACAGACTCGTACAACGCGGCGTGAATGCCATTAACCTCCAGCCTGAGTGGTGTGCTCTAAGGCCTGACGCATGCGATCTTGTCTTCTAATACAGTCGTTGTCGTACACCTTAATTCTCAACTGTTTGCGATAGTTCTCTATCCCATAGAAACAGTTCCTGTGCTAATGTTAAGCGCGTCGCGCCAGAGAAATTCCCAATATGATAGAAAAGTCAACAATGCCACGGATATATTTCGGTCGATCACAGTAGGAGCCAGTATTTCACAACTTTCTCGACTCATTCAGGCATGTACCACGTTAAAGGTTGGTGTTATTTATAGTGTGAGGTTGCCACTTTATTGTTTCCGTCCGATAGAACAAGTAGGGTACAGGACGCCCAACAAAATCCCAGAGTGAAATTTAGTGGAGCTTTCTCACGAAATATCCGATGGTTAAGGTAACATAGATAGGTATTGAATGGAAAAAAGAGTGTGAGCTGATCGATTCAAA
>QMFG01000653.1:0-29668 GCA_003314545.1 Ramaria sp. MG151 | reverse complement strand
ACTGTACCACCACTTGGAATGCTCACCCCAACACAACTGATAAGGGGCCTTCTCAATGATCCTGTCACAATCATGATTTGTGTCCTACTCCATCTTCCGAACCATCTGAACAACATCCCTCCAAAACGATTCTTCAGAATCCAAATCATCGACAATTTTGTCACACATGAACCATTCAACATTCCGTCACCCTTGACACCCTGACTCATCCTAATAACATCACAAGGACCCAACCAAGAGATCAGGTCCTGTTATTATCCTTTCCTCAGAAAAGAAGCATCTACACTATCCCCATCACTATCCCCATCACTATCCCCATCTATCTCTAGGAACTCAATATCAGGGTCAATTCTATGCTTCTAAAAGCTTATGGTGACAAGACATACGATTCAATATGTTGACGCGTTCATCTCCGACACTCAGGGTCGTTGTTTAAGGAAGTGAAACAAGGGTTCGTCTATCCAAAACGACATACGATTCGGAAACAGGTTTTAGGACTTATTTCGAGTTTGTTAAATCTTTTTCTTATTCACAATTTTCACCCAACCCTTGTTCTCTATTTCCCATGGTCATTAATTAGCATACATGTACCTTAGCTACTTTTTGATTCCCAACAGACTCCTCCCCATTTGCTCTTGCCTCCGAACCTCTCAGTATATAAGTAGCACATTCGCATGTATGCTCTCCAGTTCAATTATTGCACATCTACTTGATTGATCTACTCTGACTTAACAATGTGTCGTGAACTATCTTGAACAACAACTTCACTTCGAAGTAAGTCCTATAAAACTTATCAATTTGGGTTTGAATACACTTCAAAAGAATGTAACACCATTGGCTGTGATTGGCATGAACTAAAAGGTTCATCCAATCCACGAGATAGAATCCTTTTGGAACATCTATCTCTCCAGAACTATGCACCTCTTTGCAAACATTCTGAAAGCCATTCACTTTTACTGTAGGATTCCTATTCACTTTCAAATACCATTCTATTCATATGGAAACATTTTCAAACGTTATTACTAACACTACATTCATCTATAACATTTATCTTTGATAAATTGAATTCTGACAGATCCATGCATGGATGAATATGCTAATCCCAGCAATGGTGAGCTCTAAGTTTTCTACCACACCTGTGTTCATTTTTGTTCCTCCATTTGCATCCCACATGTTAAGCTTTAGATCAGGATCCAGGGCAGGTTTAGTTCTTTTACTGCTTCCTTGCTAATACAAACAAGCTCTGCCCCCAAGTCATAGAGTCCAATATCATCAAATTGTCCTGCAGTCTTCACTTTAAGTTCCATGATAGGTGAAGAGTAGACAGGCACTGATGTAGCCAAGAGGCTTGCTGTAGCAGTAAGGCTGTCTGGCAACTGAGGAGAGAGGGAATAGGCCGCTGTCCTGTTGACTTTACAGAAATCCACTGTATACTTCCAAAAATCTGGAGACAAAGCCATCACAGCTCTCCCACACTGACATTAGCTGGAGCCACCAAGGTCCTTTTGAAGATGTGCTGCACAACACTTGTATTGTCACATTTTGACTTATACTGATACTGGACTGCCTTCTTGCCAGGATCTGGAGCAGCCACATGATGTTGTGTTGGAGATGGTTTTCCTGCATTGCCTGTTGTTGATACAATAGCAGGGTAATTCCCCTTTATCTCTTCCAATCCCTCCTCTCCTTCTCCTTCCTCTACTCGCTCCACCCCTAAATATCTCGTGGTATCTTGTACCATTTGCCCAGAACTTTGCAGAACTTGATCTACAACAAACTTGATCCCTCATGGGTCACCTGGAATGCATGCCCCATTTGGCCACTTATACAAACCCATTTTGCCTATAATGACCTTTCCCTGCTGCACATATTCCTGTCTGATTGGGCACTCCCTAGGTGTTTGTCCTGTGCAGTTCAAAGCTTTACAGAAAGGACAAAGCCATGCTGTTTGATTGGGTGGGAAGGGGGGTGCCTGGGTGAGTGCTGTTTAGTCACTAGGGTATAGGCTGGCAGTGCTTTTAAGATGTTAATATAACTAAACTTTTTTGAGAGAAACTGGAAATATGTAGTCATATATCCTTCATCCTCAAACTTAAAGCCTCAAAGCTTCTCCAAAAGATCATTGATATCCAATGGCTGCTCCGCTGGTAACTGAACCACCTTCTTGATAACTTGGGATTCTCCTGAGACTCCCTGGGACTTTAGGCTTGAACTAGAGAGTGGTAAGATGGGTGACAGTATAGGGGTACAATTAAAGGTATTGCCATTGAATATATAACACCCTGCCTTGTAGACATCTGTTATAACGAATGGTTCCTCTCATGGATGATCAGGCTTGACAACACCAAATTGATGCTCAAGCTGCTCCTGTGTATTGGGATGGAAACCAAACCAATAGTATCGAGCAGCATCTTTCTCAGATAATTGCTAAGGTATGCCACAATCCCCTGAAAGTCTCGGTGATATACATGTAGCTCAGTATTCATTGTTATAATTTTAGCAGCAGAGGTTTGGATAAAGGAATTGAGAGTGGCACACATACACTTCTTGGTCTGGAAAGCTCCCCCAAATGCTTCCTGAATTGCCACACTGAACACATCCCAATCTCCTTTGGCATATCCATCAAATGCTTCAAAGGTGAGTCACTGGGAGTGACCAAGATATCTAAACATTAACTTCACTTGTTCAGTTTTTGGAAGCTGGGCATCATCAGCGTAGCATTCATAGGTTTCCAAAAACTCAGCGATGCTGTCCTCATCTCCCTTGAATGTTTTTGGAGCCTTCTTGGACCTGGGTGCTAGAATAGCCACTTTCCTAATTGGCTGAGCTGTCAGGGGACAACCTGCTTTTACCAAATACTTCACCTCTAAGACCTTCACATGTACGAAGCACAAGTCCAAAGTGCAAGAACCTCAGTCTGAAGTATTGGGCCCTTGACCCAAAGCCTCTGATTACAAGTCTGAAGTCTCAGACCACCTGAGACCTCAGCCAACCTCGGGGTGTGGCCCAAACATCTGACCTGAACACCCAGCCCAACATCCAGCCTTCTGTCAGAATCCAAATAATAGCAATAGATGTTGTGAATAAATGTTGGATTAGTAAAAGTGTTCGGAAACATTCCTGATAGTGATAGAGTGGTTTTGGAAAGCAATTAGAAATCCTACAGTAAAAGCGAATGACTTTCAGAACGTCTGCGAATGAAGTGCATAGTTCCGAAGAGACAGAGGTTCCGAAAGGATTCTATCTCGTGAATCGAATGAACTTTGCAGTTCATGTCAATCACAGCCAATGATCTTACATTCCTTGAAGTGGATTTAATTAATAAAGGTAAAATTGGAGTGATTACTCAGAAAATATGAAGTTGTTGGTGAAGTTGAGTTGGGAGCGAGTTTGGCAAGTGTGAGTAGAAAATCAAGTTGACATACGATAATTGAACTAGGGAACATACATGCGAATCTGTTTAGCTATATACCGAAGGGTTCGGAAGAGAGGGCAAATGGGAATGAGTCCGTGAGGATCGGAGAGTAATCCAGGTACATGTATACTAATTAAAGGCCATAGAAAACGTAGAATAGTGGTGGAAGGAAAATTGTAAATGAAGAAAAGGATAATCGATCATCACCAACTCCTGAAACATGTTTCCGAATTGCGTGGCTCTTTGGGTAAGGATAGCCATGCCTAAATCTTTCGGAGAGCCATTATGAGAGTCTAGAAAGTTCATATCATTAAGCCTGATGATATGGCATGTCATCGCAAGCTTTGAGTGAATATGAATAACTCAATCCATAATTTTATGGTGAAAGATGGGGATAGTGATGGGGATAGTCAGGGTGCTTCTTTTCTAAAAAAAGAATATGATTGGACCTGACCACCGATTGTTTCACAGGAATTGATTCAATAGATGGGGTATTTGAGTTGACATGATAGACAAAAAAGAAATTTTATATCCAAGCTCCCATCATCGGCCATCAGGCTTCTTTCATCATTCAATAAGAAATAGTGAAACAATCAACAATTAGGTTTGATCAGAAACTTCCTTGGAAAAGAAGCAACCTAACTATCCCCATCACTATCCCCATCTTTTTCAATGAGCTAATTTGATCAAGGTGTTTCTATTTCTATGGAAGCTTGCGATGACATCCTATATCATTTAGCTTTATGATATGAATGTTCTAGACCCTCAGGCTCACCCACCGAAGGATATGTACATGGCTATTCCTATCTGAAGAGCCATGCGATTTGGAAACAAGTTTCAGGGTTTATTTCTAGTTCATTAATTTTTTCTTCATTCACCATTTTCCTACCTCCCTTGTTTTATGTTTTTATATGGCCTTTAATTAGTATACATGTACCTTAGCTACTTTCCAATCCTCACGGATTCTTTTCCATTTGCTCTCTCTTCTGAACCATTCGGTATAAAAGCTAGCACATTCGCATGTATATTCCTTAGTTCAATTATTGTACATCTACTTGATTGTTCTACCCCAACTTGCCAACTCATCGTGAACTACCTTGAACAGCAACTTCACATCTAAGTAAGTACTCTAAAACTTATCTACTTTGGTTTAAATACACTTCGAAAGAATGTGAAACCATTGGCTGTGATTGACATGGACCGGGAGGTTCATTCAATCCACGAGATAGAATCCTTTCAGAATATCTATCTCTTTGGAACTATGCATCTATTTGCAGACATTCCGAAAGCCATTCGCTTTTACTGTAGGATCTCTATTCGCTTTTGAATATCATTCTATTAGTATTGAAACATTTTCGAGCATTACTACTAACCCTAAGTCATCTATAACATTTATCCATGATAATTGAATTCTAAAAGCTAGCACATTCACATGTATATTCCTTAGTTCAAGTATTGTACATCTACTTGATTGTTCTACTCCAACTTGCTAAATCATCGTAAACTACCTTGAACAACAACCTCTCATCAAGTTTATATTTGAGTGAGTACTCTAACTTCACTTGTATTAGTTTAGACACACTTCGAAAGAATGTGAGACCTTTGGCAGTGATTGACATGAAACTGTAAAGTTCATTCAATCTATGAGATAGAGTCCTTTCGGAATATCTATCTCTTTGGAACTATGTACCTTTTCACAAACATTCTGAAAGCCAGTCACTTTTACTGTAGGATTTGTATTCACTTTTGAATATCTTTTTATTATTGTTAGAGATGTTTCCGAACAAAGCTACTAACAAGATTTCCCCTCTACTAGGTGAGAGTTCCCTTTTATCATATTTCCTTGCATATACATACCTTTGGATTTCCCCTCTACTAGGCATCTGTGAGTGCTAGGAGGGTTGCCCTTACATGAGCCATGGTGCTGATTGGTATTGGTGTGGATGATTGTTGAGGAAGAGGAGAGAGGTGTTAAGAACTGAATCGTAGCGGAGGCAGAATTAGGTTTGGGACTCAAGGTAGAGTCGACCGAGGTTCAGGGTCAGGGGGCCAAGGCTCGGCGAACAGGTCGAGTGGGACTTGGCTTCAGCTTATATGCTGCGCCAGCTCAGAGTCCTGTCCCGTATTTCGGACGAGGCCCAAGGTCACCTGAAGTTTGGGCATTGTCACGATCATGATTTATGATCTGTTCCACCTTCCGAACCTTCCGAACCATCCGAACCACCCGAACCACCTGAACCACCCGAACCACCCGAACCACCCGAACCATCCGAACATCACATTTCCGAATCCACTCTTCGGAACCCGCTTCATCGGCAGACTTGTCACACCTACAACCCCCCAACACCTCGTCACCCATAACACCTTGAATCATCCTAGCAACATCACAAGGACCCAATCAAGAAACCAGATTCTATTATTGGCCTTTCCTCAGAAAAGAAGCACCTACACTATCCCCATCACTATCCCCATCTATTTCTAGGAACTCAATAGAAGGGTCGATTCTATGCTTCTAAAAGCTTATGGAAACAATACATACGATTCCACATATGGACGAGTTCATCTCCGTCACTCAGGACCGTCGTTTAAAGAGGTGAAACAAGGGTTCGTTTATCCGAAACAACATACGGTTCGGAAACAGGTTTCAGGGTTTGTTTCTAGTTCGTTAAACCCTTCTCCCGTTCACAATCTTCATCCCACTCTTGTTCTCTATTCATTATGGTCATTAACTAGCATACATGTACTTTAACTACTTTCCGATCCTTAACGGACTCATTCCCATTCGCTCTTTCTTCCGAATGGTTCAGTATATAAGCTAGCACATTCGCATGTACATTCCCTAGTTCAATTATTGTATGTCACCTTGATTTTCCACTCCTACTTGCCAAACTCGTTCCAAACTCAACTTCACCAACAACTGTATATTTTTGAGTAAGCCTTTCAATCCAACTTTTATCAGTTAAATCCACTTCAAGGAATGTAAGATCATTGGCTGTGATCGACATGAACTGCAAAGTTCATTCGATTCACGAGATAGAATCCTTTCGGAACCTCTGTCTCTTCGGAACTATGCACTTCATTCGCAGACGTTCCGAAAGTCATTCGCTTTTACTGTAGGATTTCCATTTGCTTTATAAATTCATTCGGTCACTATTAGAGCTATTTCCGAATACTCGTACTGACATAACATCTATCCACAACATTTATTGCTATTATTTGGATTCTGACAGGCATGACCTTAGTGAGAAGAGTGAAGGAGCGTAAAAATTAAAGCAGAATGTATTTGGGTATCTTAGTCGATATCAGAACTGACTGTCATGTACATGGATAAGTGACTTATATACGAGAAGGTTTGGGGATTGGTGACCGAATGACCGAATGACCGAGGTCAGGGTCGTAAGCTACGAAGGGAAAAGATCAAACATGAGGTATGAATAGGTGAGATGTGATGGTCAGGGGTTTGGGCCCGGAGGCCCGAGGTCTCGGGAATCGGTCGGGGAGGGCTCTGACAAGAGGTTAGGAACTGAAATAGGAAAGTGATCTGGGAATGCGAGATGGTGATAAGGTAGCACTTCAAAGAACACAGTCACTTGGGAGAAGTGGTGGACACAAGTGTCTAGGAATGGTGGCTGATGATGATAAGGGGAACAGGTGAGGAAAATCAGGGTGTAGCTCAGAGGGGAGATTTTTAATCTCAAGGTTTGCAATTCAACATTGCATGAGACTCCAATATGTAAGCTTCCTAGTCATGTTCCAAGAGGAAGTGACAATGTCATCAGCTAAGTGTAGAAAATCCATAATGTGGATTAGACAAAAGATTTGAAAGTAGAAGGAACAAGTTGTTGAAAGATAAGAGATGATCTTAAAAGTGCACAAGCTAACTCAAGGTATAGACAAAGTGCGAGTGATATGATGATTCCCTTTCAACTGAAAATACAAGCATATTTATAGTAGTGCTAAAGTGTGGAAGGAGACTGCAGAATATGGACAACAAAGTGGACAATGGAACTGTGGAACATAGATGTGAAAAGGGGACAATAGAAATGTGGAACATGGATGTGGGAAGTGGATGTGTCCAAGTCATAGTCACATGAATCTAAACTAATTCTAACTAATCTAAAAATAGAACAAAGGCTGAATCACCATACAGGGAGCTGTGCTCCCTTACACTAGGTCCAACTACACTCCTTTGGAACAAGGACACTATTATCATCCCCATCACTATCCCTATCTTTTCCAAGGAACTCAATAGCTGAGCTGACTCTACTCAATGCAAAGTCTCCTATAACATGCAATACTAGACTCCAGGCTCACCCTTCCAAAGGAACAAGGGGATATCTTCACTAGCTGAGGCTGTGAAAGGCAACAAATTCCCACAGTGATATGTTTGTCACGATCATGATTTGTGTCTTACTCCACCTTCCAAACCATCCGAACAACTTCCTTCTGAATTGATTCTTTGGAATCTGAACCATCGACAATTTTGTCACACATGAACCATTCAACATTCCGTCACCCTTGACACCCTGACTCATCCTAATAACATCACAAGGACCCAACCAAGAGATCAGGTCCTGTTATTATCCTTTCCTCAGAAAAGAAGCATCTACACTATCCCCATCACTATCCCCATCTATTTCTAGGAACTCAATATCAGGGTCAATTCTATGCTTCTAAAAGCTTATGGTGACAGGATATATGATTCAATATGTTGACGTGTTCATCTCTGACATTCAGGGTCATTGTTTGAAGAAGTGAAACAAGGGTTCATCTATCCAAAAAGACACACGATTCGGAAACAAGTTTCAGGATTTATTTCTAGTTTGTTAAATCTTTTTCTTATTCACAATTTTCATCCAACCCTTGTTCTCTATTTCCTATAGTCGTTAACATACATGTACCTTAGCTACTTTCCGATCCCCACGGACTCCTCCCCATTTGCTCTTGCTTCCGAACCCTCTGGTATATAAGTAGCACATTCACATGTATGTTCCCCAGTTCAATTATTGCACGTCTACTTGATTGATCTACTCTAACTTGACAACTCGCCGTGAACTATATTGAACAACAACTTCACTTCGAAGTAAGTACTATAAAACTTATCTATTTTGGTTTAAATACACTTTGAAAGAATGTAAAACCATTGGCTGTGATCGACATGAACTGCAAAGTTCATTTGATCCACGAGAGAGAATCCTTTCGGAACACCTCTCTCTTCGGAACTATGCACCTCTTCACAAACATTCCGAAAGCCATTCGCTTTTACTGTAGGATTTCTATTCACTTTTGAATATCATTCTAATATCATTGAAACATTTTCGAACATTACTGCTAACACTATATTCACTTATAACATTCATCTTTGATAATTGAATTCTGACAATGTTCTTCCAACTGGGCCAAAAGGCCACTATGCCAGGTTATCTAGCATTAGTCTGTGGGTACTATTTAAACAGCAATGTCAGAATTCAATTATCAAGGATAGATATTATAGATAAATGTAGTATTAGTAATAATGCTTGAAAATGTTTCAATCTTAATAGAATGATATTCGAAAGTGAATGGAAGTCTTACAGTAAAAGCAAATAGCTTTCGGAATGTTTGTGAACAGGTGCATCATTCCAAAGAGATAGATATTCCGAAGGGATACTATCTCGTGGATCAAATGAACTTCACAGTCCATGTTGATCACAGCCAATGGTCTCACATTCTTTCGAAGTGTGTTTAAACTAATATAAATTAATTTAGAGTACTCACTCAAATGTGAAGTTGCTGTTCAAGACGATTTACGATGATTTGGCAAGTTGGAGTAGAACAATCAAGTAGATGTACAATAATTGAACTGGGGAACATACATGTGAATGTGCTACTTATATACCAGACGGTTTGGAAGCAGGAGCGAATGGAAAAGAGTCCGTGAGGATCGGAAAGTAGCTAAGGTACATGTATGCTAATTAAAGGCCATAGGAAACAAAGAACAAGGGTTGAAGGGAAATTGTGAATAGAAAAAAATATTTAACGAACTAGAAATAAATCCTGAAACTTGTTTCCGAATCACATGGCTCTTTGGATAGAGAAATCCTCATGCTATTCCTTTAGACAGCGACCCTGAATGTTGGGAATAAATGAGTCAACATATCAAATAGTATTTCATGTCACCATAAGCTTCGGAGGTATAGAATCGACCCTGATATTGAGTTCCTTGAAATAGATGGGGATAATGATGGGGATAGTGCAGGTGCTTCTTTTCATCAGAAAAGAGTAATGATCGGACCTGATCTATTGTTTGTTTCATTTTGATATAACAGAGTGATTCATGGCATTTGAGGGTGACGAAATGTTGATGGTATGTGTGACTAAAGTGTTGATGGTTCGGATTCCAAAGGAATAATTTGGAAGGACACTGTTCGGGAGGTTCGGAAGGTGAAGTAAGGGACAAATCATGATCATGACACAACTTGTTACACATATTCACCAACCATTCCAATGGTATGTAACAGAGGCTCCATTTGATTCAGAGCCATGATTATCTTGTGTATAGACTTTTATTAAGTTTACTTTCCTCTTGTTCTATTTCCAAATTTGTTCCTTTTCATGCATCTCTATTCTTATCATATTTGTTAGCATATGTGTACATACCTTATTGTCAGGATTCTCCTATTTCATTTTCTATATACACTCTGATTATGTAATAAGTGCCCACTAGGGCTTAGGGTTTTGTCACGATCACGATGTGGACACCTCATCTACATCATTGTCCTTCCGAACCAATCCTTCCGAATGGATCCTCCGAATTCCGAATCACCCTTGCATCAATGCTTCACATATATTTGATCTGGTCACCCAATCCAGTTCAGGAATCACTCCATGAAGTGTTTAGTGAAACAATCAATAATCAGGTCCGATCATAATCTTTTCTGGAAAAGAAGCATCCTGACTATCCCCATCACTATCCCCATCTTTTCCAATGAACTCATTGATTGAGTTGTTTCTATTGTGTGGAAGCTTGCGATGACATTCCATATCATTATGTTCTATGGTATGAATGTTCTAGACCCTCAGGATGACCCTCCGAAGGATTTAGGGACGGTTAGTTCTACCCAAAGAGCCATGCGATTGGGAAACATGTTTCAAGAGTTATTATGGGTCCGTTAATCTTTTTCTTCATTCACAATTTTCCTACCACCCTTGTTCCTTGTTTACTATGGCTTTTTATTAGTATACATGTACCTTGACTACTTCCTAACCATCACGGACTCATTCCCATTCGCTCTTTCTTCCAAATGGTTCAGTATATAAGCTAGCACATTCGCATGTACATTCCCTAGTTCAATTATCATATGTCAACTTGATTTTCTACCTACACTTGCCAAACTCGCTCCCAACTCAACTTTACCAACAACTGTATAATTTTTGAGTAAGCCCTTCAATTAAACTTTTATTAGTTAAATCCACTTCAAGGAATGTAAGATCATTGGCTGTGATCGACATGAACTGCAAAGTTCATTCGATTCATGAGATAGAATCCTTTCGGAATCTCTGTCTCTCGGAACTATGCACTTCATTCGCAGACGTTCTGAAAGTCATTCGCTTTTACTGTAGGATTTCCATTTGCTTTCCAAAACTACTCTATTACTATTAGGGATGTTTCCGAACACTTTTACTAATCTACAACATCTATTGTTATTATTTGGATTCTGACAGGTTTCATCTGATATGGCACTTCTCCTCAGCTTGAACTCTGAGGATATCTGCTGTACCAGGTGAGTATCATATATTTAGTAGCAGCAGAGCTATATACTGAGGATATCCGCTGTACCAGCTAGGCATTGTTCTCTATTAGCTCTCTTATCCTTGAGCATCTTAGGTTGTGGCCTCATCAGTCAGTGTTGCCTCACACTTATCTAGTTTTCTGATCCTCACAGACTCATTCCTGTTAATGATTTGATATTTAGTCCAAATATCTCTTCCCTTCATCCCTGATATCTACTTTTGTAGGAGTTTGAATTTACCACTTGTTTTGCAGTCATGTGACTTGTGACCTCAGCTCTTTTCCAAGAGACTGAGGTACAAGTCAAATCTTATTCTTGCATTTAATGTAATTGTTGACTATTCTTTTAAATAGTATTTCAGTCCTCATGTTTTCACAATTCCCATTTGCTCCCACCTCCAAATCATTTAGTATATATACTGGACACTTGCATCCATGTTCTCTAATTCAATTATTGTATGTCTACCAGTTTATCATTGACCAAATGTAGTATCTTGTTGTGAGCTCACTCATCAAAGTGAGTATACAGATATGTATTGTTATCGACATTAACTTTGGCCCACCTTAACATCAGATCTTGGACCCTTGAGCACTTATTATTGGGTTCCCTGTATCTGTCTGGCTCTTAACAGGTATACACATTATGCTTTTGGAGTAATTAAAGTAATGTGATGAAAGTAATTTCAATACTTTAGTGTCAAATTACTCAATTAAGTCCATTCTAGAAATCTCAAGGTGTCCTGACGGAATTGGCTGGCTATGATCCTATTGTATTATGCAGCCCCCAAGTTTATAATCCATGAGATAATGTTGAGATTAATTCCTAATCCCTGTGTATTGCTCGTTGTATAGGCGCTTATTACGTAAGCGAACGCGCCATTAATCCCTGGAGACATGGGAATCCTCTCTTTAATAGAGTATTCACCATCTGTTCTCCAGGTATGTTACATTATCATTCACCAATATATCTATTCACCATCTGTTCTCCAGTGTCTGTGATCATCCTTCAGCACACTAGTTCTTAGGATTCACCTCCAACAGATAATTACAGCACGGTTATTATACTTAATTTTCTTTGATACAATCAATATTCCTTCTAGTAGTTAATTTTATTAAGCATCTCTTATTGTACATGGATTTGGTTGTTCATATGAAAGATGGAGAGGTATTTTCTATTCTTAAACCAACAATTTGGAATAACTGAAATATTCATTAAGGTGTCACAAAATAATGGAGAGGTTATACATTTGAAGCGCTCATACCCTCTTCGGTCGCCAGGTTCCGGTTCCTCGGTACTATTATCCGCCGTGGCTTGTAACTAGAACATTAGGTGAGATTGGAAGGAAACCTCGACTTTGAGTGGATTCATCGCAATTCCCTGAACTTATTGTACTAATATCTGATGAATGTATCATCGGCATTGCGATATTGACATAGGCAACGAAATCTTCCGTTTGCCTCGTTTGGTTGTAAGTTGTAGAAAAGAATTTATGATGTGTGACAAGATACAGACTGTGTGAAACTCCTCGTGAAATGTAGGTTCCGCCTCAACGGAGTTTTTCTACAAAGGCATGAAAGGCGCGAGGTGCCCACAGGCACCCACACTAGCCCTGAAGTCAAGGTCCACTCCCTTCTTTCTGCCTCTCGCGTCCCGTTAGCTCTGGGCTTGACTATGGCAACTAACCGTGGCGCTTACGACCCTAGGCAATTCTTACATTATCCAGATAGGGATCCGTTTTCCGATGCCGCACAGAGACGTTTAGATGAGCTCATTAAGGACTTTCTCAACACTGGCATTGCATTTGCCAACGGCGCTGACGTCCGAAGCGTTAACGCCGAAGATCGGAGGGAAAGAGCTGATCTTTCTAATGGACACCTTGATGATGCGACCCACGAAGAGTATCAGGCTGATGGCGACGCGGCGGCCAGCGGTTCTGGATATGAAGAAGATGAGGACTTTGAAAGCGAGTTCTCCAAGGTGGATAAAGGGAAGGGACGCGATGAGCGTGAAGGCCCCGGTCTGAAAGGACTGTGGAACAGCACTGCTCACCTTCCGCCAGACCCTTCCTCCCCAGCTCCCAGTGTGGATGATCCCATCAGTCTTCTGAGCGACAGTGGATCACAGTGTCTAGAGGGAAGCAATGGTGGACCAGATGATCGAGACGGGTTCTTCGAAGAAGCCTATGAAAATGAAGAACTTGACGAGGGTGCAGAGGGTGACGGTAAGCACCTTTGCGCGATCACGAAGCGGCACAGTAACACGTTCGTTATGGGCACAACAGAAAATGGCGGTCCCGAAAATACTGAATTTGTAATAGGCCACAGTAGTTCGCCCAGTTCCGAGCAAGAAATTATCTACATTGGAGATTCTGACGAGGAGGATGAACCCCAGGAGGCCATGTCTGATATTGAAGCTGATAATCCTTTCAATAATAACTATGAATGGATGCGTGGGGCTGTACAAGATGATGACAGCGAAAATGGCCTAAACTGGGGTTCAGGCTCTGAGTTTGATGAGGAGAAAGAGAGAGTTGATTTAGCAGGCACCTGGAGTTATAGCAATCAAAGGCAGGAGGTGGATGATAATACACAGGAGCCTGAATGGCACCAGAGCCAAGGGAAGGAATCAGACGACGACGAAGGGGCCTATGTTAAAATGGACGGTAGTCGAGAAGAGGACGGAGGGGACGATGATAACGATAAACATCCCCATTTAGGCCAACGTACGTCGAATTATCTTTGAAATTGCTGTTTGTTGCTTTACCTTACCTTATGTTCTATGTTCTATTTGACTCCATCTCTATAGCTAGGCGTTTTTTCACGTCTACGCCGCTTGTCGATCCTTGGGCTGCTTTCCCTAATCCAGTTACGGAAACGGACTCATCCGTACTTGCTCCCACCGCCTGGGATGCACGGCTTTTCCAGGAACACGGTGATGACCAAATGGAAAGGCCAAATAACATTGATGACACCGAGGAAATTCAAATTGCATCATTCGAATCCGTGCCAGATGATGTGCACCCCGAAGTCATCGACGATACTGAAGCACATGAATCGGCTCCACCTCCAGAAATACGGTCGGCTGATCACATGGATCTCATATCTTCGTTCACACCTGGCGATGGTGACCTGGCCGGGTTGGCATATTTTCAGCAGATCCCTGAACCGATCACTGTTCCGTCAGAACGGACTCATTACAGTCTTGATCCTGCAGCTTTGTCGTCCGGTGATAGCGGCGAAACCATCGATGCTCCACACATCGACTCAGCTATAGAAGTAGCGGTACCTCAAGACCTATATGATACAGACAGAGCCCTCCCTTCTCTAACATCTCCAGGGTCGCAACTGGACGCTGCAATTAATGTTCTAGAGAGTCTTGATGCTCCTCAAATTGTTTCTACAGCATCAGGCGGTACGGACCACCAAGCTCATAAAAGCGCTTCTATAGACCGGAAGTCCACATCAGCATCTCAAGATCCATCCAAGCCTGCGTCCACTATCGAAGAAGATGCTCCTAAATCAGGCGTAAACTGCCCCGAGTTTACTTTATTCGAACCTTCTGCTTCGCAAAGGGACGATCGTGACCCTGACGACATAGACATTACTTCGGAACCCCTTGAAAAGACACATGGTTCTTGTCAATTTGTAGCTTCTTGTATGTTATTTGTTTGACTGATGTCGACTCTTCCTACAGTTTCGGAAAAACGACATAGTCCGTCTCCACCTATTTTACATGATGAGACTATGTCGATAGAACCTACACTTTCGTGTGCACGTAAGAATCTTGTTTGCCATTTCCTGTGGCGTTTTGACAACGCATGCATTGTAGCGGCAACTCCTACTGGTAGTTTCGAGCCCCAGCGCCTCGAATCAGCTACCAATAGCAGTCCATTCGCGGAGGAAGACAGTATCGATGATTTACCGTCCAAACCGGTGCTTCTACATCCGGCTGTCTTTGACGATCAGGAACTTACACACACCCATACACATACCGAAGCCCGCTGCCAGAGTGCCCCGTCTGCCTTACCGACAAGATCTGAACATAGTGATGTCGACATTCATGACGTGATGGACGACACGACGAGTGACAAAGTCATCGTTACTAGCGCCGTCTCAGAGCATGCAGAACTGGACCCTCATAAAATGGAAGTTGTTCCTGGGACCCTGGAGATCGAGGAGATTAGAGAACCTCACTCGGGGGATGCCATATTCTCAGAATATGTGGTATGCGAACCTATGTCAGAAACCAGTTCAATGAGAACCGAAAGTGCTTCGCTTCCTATAATACTAGAAGACAATCCACAGAGGTGCAGTTCTGAAGATGTTTTACCGTCAAGGTCCGCTCCCGCGATCTCTGTGGACAATGATACACCCCCGCTTTCTCCAGCCGCTACGGTTACCAATAGCTCATCGGCGCCTGATCCCTCCATTGCTACTTCTGATCTATCTACTGTCAACCAAGCTCCAGTGTCTGTGGTCACGTCAACAAGTTCACCACCACCTATTCATATTCCGCGTATCTTGACCACACATGCCGACATTCGACAGCCTATGACACATGTTAGTTATACGTCAGATGATGAGCAACATAGTGGAGATGGGCTTTCCGTTCTCCCAGACCCCCGCCTTCCTCCTGAACCGACACATCTGGGCATTCCTGTTGGTGTTGTGGGGAGAAGTCTAGCGGATGACAAAGAAGAGCGAGCGGAAAGCATGAAGGTTGAACCTCCCAGGAGCGAATCTGAAGGTAGTAGCTTAATTGGCGAGAGTCGTAATAAGCTTGATGGCGAAGGGACCCCACCGGCTCAGGCCCTGGAGGAAGTGATTCAGAATTCTCAGGAAGATGCCATACAACACAAGAATTTCGAACAACTCACCGTAAAAAAGGGTATCTCAGCAGGTCCTGTGGATCAAATGCCGACAGAAACCGTTGTTCTCGGTAAAGTGGAAGAGGTGGAGGAGGTATCTGATGAACTGACCTATCCAGATTCAAGTTCTGATCATCCAAGTAAGGAAGACGGTGGAGAACGAGTATCACAACCACCTGTCGATCCTTGCAACAACTCCGCCACCGAGGGTCCCAACGTGTCCCAATCTCCGCTTCCCTCCCCAAAAGCCTTTGAGCCTCTGCCGAATACTCCAAGTAACATTATCGGGAACGTGACCACGGCAGTCGTCTCTGATACCCCCCCGATGCCATCCCCGGAGGAAGTTACGGACCACGTGGTGAACGGTCGCAGAGAACTGAACGTGTGCGATTATCACATACTTTCCAGGGACATACGACTAATGTATATCTTGTAGCGAAACGGGATGCCTCTATCGGAAGCAAAACAGAACTGAAGCGGAACAGTGAGTACTTGGATTAACTTTCTTTACGCGTAGTTCACTTGGTTCAAATTCTTCCTTCCCACTTGCAGGTTTTCGGGCTCACTGTCCGCCAAAGACCTAGACACCTCTGATGCCGTTGACGATGGGGCAGCGCCTTCGATATCTTCTGGACGTGATAATGTATTAGCTTCTAACTCAGAAAGCAAGCATCAAAGGTCGACCAAAAGTAAACCCAGGACGAAAGCTGCAGATTGTGGAGCCATGTCACCCCCACCTCTACCCCAGTCGATTATCTATGCTCATTCCAAGCGTAGTCCCGCTTTGAAGAAACGCTCCCGTCCCTTCGAAACATTCGCTGAGCCATCGAAACACCCCCGGTTAACCCGATCATCTACTGCCACCAAGTCAGGTTCAGCCAGTGGGGACACGGCATCGACTTCAGGAACATTTGACGACAAAAGTGACGTGTCTTCCGTTACATCCAGTTCAAGCGCCGTCTCGCGGCTTCTCGTCCAACGAGAGAAGACTTCCCCTCTCTCATTAAGCCGATCACCTTCGTCTCAGCCATCCCCAACTGGTGCGGAGCATTCTTTCACAATGCCGCCGCCGCCTATACGGAAATATGTACCTCATAACCACAATCATGTTCCTGCTGCACCGCCATCGAGGCGCCCTTCTGTAGAGCGTGCTACACAAACGCACTCAAAAATATCCCCACCAAGTCCAACTTCACAGCATCCTCAACCATCCTCAACCCACCAGACTAGAGCGAGCTGTACGGACCATAAAATATCCCTCCCTACCCCCGATGGCCTACTTTATTTCTTGGTTCCGAGGTGTTCGCTAATGAATCCTGAAGTGGAGAAAGATGCTAGTATCGTGGATTGCGGAGTCGCGACTAGAGACGAAGTCGAGCGTGCCATAGGCGACTTGGAGGCGACCTATCTGGACTCTACTACCCTGGGGGTGATTCGACAGCTGGCAGGGATTCAGTTGATGAGGGAGGGGCAAGTAGGATATCTTCCACGGCCTGGAGAATCTTTTCAGCTTCGAGCCAAGCATGGGCGCCCTCAAATACATCACCCATCCACGGCTCAAGATCTTCCTCATAGGGTGGATCCCAATACACCCACTGGAGCAGATACGACACATGTCACTTCGTTGCATCACGAGTCAGCCCCATCGCCGGACTCAACCTCCGAATATTCCCTCTCAGACCTAACGGAGAACGGAGGACATCCCCCAGGCAAAAGCTCCAAAGTTTCCCAGGCTAATGATGAATCATATGAAGTTACTTTGCAAGACGAGAACACGAATGGACTCGAAGGGGTTTCAGTTGATCCTCCGACCCCTTCACCAAAGTCAATTCGTTCCCCGAAAGTTATCGGGACCAGAAGGCGTAAACTGAGACCGGAAGATGCTGCTTATAATCCAGAGATCGAAGCAACGGAATCCAGTTCCGACAATGAGAATCTAGAAGGAAAGAAGAGAATTAGACGTCCTTCCAAGCGCAAGATGGGTGAAGGGTCCATCCAGGGCGACGGGAGGACTGGGATCCTGGGAATCCCGTCCCCTAAGAAGCGAAAACGGAAAGATACCGAGCAGCCAGACAACCTTGATGGAACTCAGGATGGCACGTCCGAAAAACCTCGCAAGAAGTCAAGACGAAAGAAGTTTGACGTTAGTCAAGCAGAGGACAGTGTAACTACCGCTGTCTGATCTTGCTAGTCTTTTCATTGCGAATTCTAGTTAAATCCAGTTGTTATTTGTATCCCGCGATTCCAGCAGCTCTGTCGTTGTTCACTAGATAAATACACTGTACTTTAGGACATTATAGCATTCCGGATTGAATAAATATTCAATGATAACATTGATTACTGTGTCGTTTCTGCGTCAGACGTCTGCCAAAACCGATGCCCGTAAGCCAATCCAATTTGGCAACATGCCTCCAACAGCTCATTTGAACAGTGCAGCAGCAAGTGGATAGAGTTGACATAACATAGTGAAGCTTGTAATTCCTGTAGCAGTTGTACTTTTGCATGGAATTTTGGTTGTGGACGCTCGTCATACCTCTGGTTCGGCCATCATGCATAGGAGTTCGGGCTCCGGTGAATCGGGTTTGGGGGTCTCTAAGAGATTCCTCAATATCAGCAAAAAATCATGTGTAGAAAATGGATCGAGTTCCACGATGGCCATGGAACCTGAAAGCGCCCCTTTAACTTCTCTTCCACCCCTCTGAAAAGCGGTGCCAAACGACCTTGGTTGGAGGTTCACCAGATGACCAAGTGAACGACATGATAAAGTCATGGAGGTCAAGCGCGCTTTCTGAAGAATCTACCACAAATTGTCGTAACAAGGTATCCTCGTCAGGACAAACACCCCGGAAGCAAACTTCGAAACCAACAACGGACTGGAAACAGGCAAGAATTCCTAGGAGCAAAGAGGTGAAATCCTGTCTTTTTTCCATCTCCTGCTTAGAGCATCCAATAAGCATCTTACACTGTACGATAAAAGTCGATTCTGACCTCATCCGAGAAAAGGTCTGATGTGCCACACTTGACTGTTAGCTGTCGAAGCTGAGGTACCAACGACGCAATTCGGGCGACACCTCGTGATAGCAGAAAGTTTTCAGAAATCGACAACGTAGTTACTGCAGATGACGATTGCAACAACCATCCAATTTCCTTGATATCAGACTCGAGAAAGTCCCAGATATCAATGTTGGTTACCGGGCGATAGGGTACCAACATACTGAGCCATGCTGGATCTGCGGAAATTCGCTTGAGGTTTGGCAAGCACGATTGGTCGATTAGGCAAGGAATATGACGAGTGTGTAGAGAGGACAACGTAACGTCGGTCAGTTGAGCCTGTCGCCTAAAGAACTGGGCAAGATGATAATCGCAAGACAGGTTGCACAACATGGATTGAAGCTCGGGGAAGTTGCAGCCGTCTAAAACCCAAGCCATCGGCCCTCCGAAGTGGATACGAAGGGTCCGCAGGCCGGTCATCTTACGGAGGGCAGAACGCATGTGCAGGAGTTCCCGAGCATCACGAGGTTTCCAGCCTGGCTTTTTGCTTGTTTCAAAATGTTGTACATGGGCAGCGAGCCGTTCGGACGCAAGGGATATGCATACTCTGGACACGGCTGGAAGAGGCATCACTATGCGACGGTACAGTACTGACTCTGATGCTTCCTTGAACACCCGGTCGACACGACAAAGCGTAGCGAGTCCCGTCTTGTCATGGTCCATATGTTCCAGTATAAGGTACAGAATATCGACTGGCAGTCTACAAGACATGTGGTTACTTGATTACGTAATTATGCTGCGACTTCAAATTCACTCTGTCTCCTCTGGAACGAGTGCATGTATGCCTCAAAGAGGCGTGCGTGCACTCTCGTAAATATCTCTAAGTGAATATAATCTGGCGGCCCACAGACTCTACCAATCAGTTAGTTCGGCAGGAGGGTGCTCTGTTCACGGTCGCTGCCTCGCCTTCACTTCCAGCGGGAGAAACCTTTCGTCCTGTGGTTACCCTGATCCATCCTCGTTATAATCTTGGTCAATCACACTGTATTTGTCAAATCATGGACCAGCGGCTTTGTTACCTCAAAACCAAGCATTATATCTTCCGCACTTTCACCAGTTTCATAAAACTTTCAGCGTCCGGACACTCTTTACCGTCTGCCTCCTACGGGTCACGTTACTGTGCAGTGCGGACCCTTTTTGATAGTCATATGGACCCCTGGCCCAGATGGGCCTCTTGGTGAGCATATATGGATTGAGGTCATGTTCTGACTCCTTTGGCTGTTCTGCTATGGCTCCACTTGCCTGGAAACGAGTCACAACATGGATTGAAGCTCGGGGAAGTTGCAACCGTCTAAACCCAAGCCATCGGCCCTCCAAAGTAGATACGAAGGGTCCGCAGGCCGGTCATCTTACGGAGGGCAGAACATGTGAAATAAGTTTGTAAGATAGCTATGAGATGGATGAAAAAAGAAAAACAAATTGCGCGCAGAAATGATGAAAATTGTATGGAATCGGAAATGACTTAATTTGTGATTCGAGTCGAGAAAGGTTCGCAGAGTTCGGTTATGCCACTAGCCTCGTCCACACACATTATTTACGGCGCGACGAGGAGGAATAGAAGGCTGCGGATGGATGGGACGAGCGGCGCGAGGTAGTGGACGAATACGTTGTCTGCTGACGGTTCGAGACGGGACCATCCTCATCCTCTCTCTCGTGTTGCTTACGATAATGTCGGCTCATATTCGACCGGACACTGAAGGATTTGTCACAGCCTGGAGCAGGGCAAGAATATGCTACAAAAAAGAGTTTGAAATTTTCGTTGAGGCCCATGAAAGAATACACACGTTTATCTCCGATGTGCCTAAGTAAGTGTGTCTGTAAATGCAAAGGCGCCCACTTAGTATTATCTTCAGGGACAAAATGAGCAATATTCCGACCTCGAGAGCACTGGGGCGATCAAATCCCTTTCCACACTCCCTGCATTCGTACCTCTTTCTTGGATCATCATCAAGAACACACACCTCCACACTCCTTCCAAAACGTGTTCGACCTTCGCCGCCCACGTTCAGCGACCCAAGAGCTTCGTCCAAAGTTTCCTCTGCTTCGCTCTCATCATAATCCTCATCATCAGGTTGGCCATTTGACGTTTTTCTATGTCTCATATATGATTCCTCGCTGAGCAATGGGTGTGGTTCTGCTGAAACACACGCATGTGCGACTTCGAGAGCCTTTTCGAGTTCCAGAATACGCCCACGTTGTTCAAATAGGCGTTGATACAATCGCTCTTTGTCAGTCGATGCCGCAACAGGCCTATTTCTAGTGGGAAGTGAATCTGAAAGTTCCTTAGTAGGACTTTCGGAAAGTAAGTTGCGCATCTTACCTTGGGGACAGAGTTCAGCGATGCCTACAGCGAAAATAATTTGACCGGTGTTGAGTTTGGATAATAGACACTAGGCCTACCAGCTCCCGCAAGGAAATACACGATCACACCTATATCGTGTAAGTAGCGTCAATATATTTATCGACGAAAGGTATCCCACCGCAATTTAAGCCTAAAATATAGAGCGAGGCAAATAAGGAAATAGAAAGAACATAACAAGCATGTTCGTCACCCACCTTCGACATTCGGCGCAGCTCAAAGTCTGGTTGACTGCCTGCTTTCTCGAGGTGCCCGGTCTAGAAATTTCAGGACGCTTAGTGTTTGAATGTCCCCATGCCAGTTCGTCGTTATCCGTCATAGTAAGACTTCGAACCCTCGCAGATCTACACCTGTTGCTCGATTACGTAATTCTGCTGCGACTTCACTCTCTTTGTCTCCTCTGGAATGAGTGCATGTATGTCTCAAAGAGGCGTGCGTGCACTCTCGTCAATATCTCTGCTCAAAGTGAATATAATCTGGCGGCCCACAGGCTCTACCAATCGGTTAGTTCGGCAGGAGGATGCTCTGTTCACGGTCGCTGCCTCGCCTTCACTTCCAGCGGGAGAAACCTTTCGTCCTGTGGTTACCCTGATCCATCCTCGTTATAATCTTGGCGAATTGCACTGTATTTGTCAAATCATGGACCAGCGGCTTTGTTACCTCAAAACCAAGCATTATATCTTCCGCACTTTCGCCGGTTCATAAGACTTTCAGCGTCCGGATACTCTTTACCGTCTGCCTCCTACAGGTCACGTTACTGTGCGGTGCGGATCCTTTGTGATAGTCATACGGACGCCTGGCCGAGATGAGCCTGTTGATGAGCATATAAGGCTTGAGGTCATGATCTGACTCCTTTGGCTGTTCTGTTATGGCTCCACTTGCCTGGAAACGAGTTGCATTCATAGCTCCTTTGTCTTTCACAGCTCTTGCAGCTGACTATGTGAGTTCAATCTGAGATTAACGCCACCGATGATATATCAAATACAGCCCCTCAATTAACTTCCCTCTCAGCTTCGGACGGCTCTATCAACGCTAGCTTTGTGCCACTCGGCGCAAATTTCACAGAACTCTGGGTTATAAATAGAAATGGCGTCGGACGAGATGTTGCGATGACAATGTACGTTTGGTGCATTCCTGTTAAAGAAAGGCTTTGTGCAAATGGGCATCCTTGCATGCAGTCCAGGTTGCTGACTCATCCGGCTCATCCGGTTTTCAATGCCTTCATAGACGGTAGGGAAGTTCAAAAGCATGATTGCCGTTTCAGTAACCACTTAACATTAAAGCTATGCAAACCGTATTTAAAAAATGGTTCGTATCCTTCCTGATTGTTCTCCATGAAATGTCTGAGTTACTTCCCCAGGAACATTCTCAATCAAGTATTCCCAGGCGAATGCATGCAACATGTTCCATATTCCAATCGGTGACCATGTTGGCAAGATACGTTAGCAGCGCCCTTTGAGCTGTAAATCGAGGATTGTTCATCCCCACGGGGGCATTTTAGGTTGGGATAGGAGGTACACTGTCGTGCTTTCCGGGAAATCAACCTTCATTGAACCCCTGAGTGCCCAAGAACAACCAAAAATGGAGTGTCACTTACACCCTGTTATTCCGGCAGACGAGGGACTCCCTGGCGCTGTGAACGCTCAGGTGCGGACCTACCTCAAACCATGTTGTCATCCTATTGATCAAAATATTTGTACTATGTAAAGGGTCACTCGGTCTGTTTTGAATGGGGTAACACAAGCCTCGGAGCTAGCTCCTCCTGAAAAAAAAAACACCAGCCATGACAACCCAGCATATATACCGGTGTATTGCTTGAGTCATAATATTATTTTTCTCGACTTGTTACATTTCTTTTTGGAAATCTTGATACCTTCCAGGGCTCTCAGGGACAGGATATTCTGCAGTACAGCTGGTGCTTCGCGCGTCCCTGCGGTGGTCGCAACGCGATTCCGACCGGAACATTAATCGATGTCGCTGACAATCCTCTCGACTTCCGGACCCCGGCAATCATTAAAGCGCGGATTAATGAGACGTTAGTCTATGATAATTGCTTTCATATAGGACGAAGATGAGTGCGAGAAACCGGGAATCTCCCTTTGGAGCGACAACTCTGGTGTTCGTGACGACAACTAACCAACCCGCGGTTCATATGTACATGAGTAATTTTCTTCTCCACGCCCAGAAAGGAGGTCCGTCTTTGAACTACACGACTTGGGTTTGGGGTTGCGATTGAGCAGACTGGAGGGGGGTTTTTCTCGGCAATTGTCACAAAGGAAGCCCATTCGCTCACTTCTCAACTTCTTAAGGTTATCTTGACGCCACAAACACCCCAGAATGGCATATCGATTAGATTTATTATCCCGGCAAGGTTTTTTAGAGTGGCCTGCGACGCACAAGTTCTCAACTGTTTAGTTCCGGATGAATTTTAAGAGCATTTTGAGATCGGTAGAAATTATTTTTTTCGAACTAGGCGCACTGAAACTAGGGGGACAAGTCAGAGCTTGAGCAGATCTGTGCACTGCGTGGCGTAAAGAAGACATGCCTGAGCAAGCAGCACTATCCTTAGAAACGGTACTCGGTTCAATGTCTAAGACACGTGCATTTTTAACGACGTTAAGAGTTGCATCACTATCTTGGACTATTACCAGACACTGAATAGAGTCGAGAGATTTTGTTTTCAGAAAGGAACCGTTTCTCCGGTTCAGATAAGCCACCGATACAAGAGAAAATGCTGGACATGTCGAAGCAAGTGATGGGAGTGGGGGCTCCCGGCGGTGGATTGAATTCTCGATTGTTCCCCTCTACAGAGTGTTAAAGGGGGGCTACGACAAAGGTCCTCTTGCTCATCAGGCTCTGCGTGACCAAAAAGAAAAGAAAAGAAAAAACTGTGGGGAAAAGCTGAAACACTCCCGATTGCCGTGGGTGTGGCGGCCGCAAAAAGGTGTTTCTTAATCTGATATCCCCGCCCATCGAATAAGATAACTCTCGGACGCAGCAGATCTACGCAAACAAAGTTCGACAACCTGTTATCCCAAAAAAATTAATAATAATAATAAGGGGGAAAATAAAAAATAAAACGAGTCAGCTGGCCACAAAGTACCCGTCCTCTCACATCCAAACCCTGACTCGCCGTAATTTTCTGTTTCGACCTGCATGTGATGGTGTACCCTGAACAAAAACAAAAGAAAAAGTGGCCTGAGCGAGGCACTGGCAGTCTTGTGACACGGGGTGACACCACGTGACATGGGAACGCCGTGCGCATCCATGGGTTTTATTGCCACATTGAGCTCAGACTTTTTCACTGAGAGACAGCACAGTCCAGCGGGCTTCCCTTGCACGGATAAACTGCCAAGTTATGTCCTACGAACAGCTGAGGCGAATAAGTTGGGGGGGCCTGGAAAGAGAGATGAGGGGAAAGATAAGCTGTGGTGGGCAGGTCTCATTGGATTGATTGTGGCGGATACGGAGCACAGTCATCGAAAGGCTGTGATGCTCGGAGAATTATAGGAGAGATCGAACCCTGATAAGTCCCCTGAGAGCTCCAGGGGCGGATGCGGAAATCGTGGAGAATCGAGGTAACGTGCAGTCAAATCATGATGCCAAAAGAAAAGAAAAGAAAAAGAAAAATCCGAAGCGTCATGGGGATGACGAAGCGAATCTGGGTGCGCACAAGGTAGATGTGTAAGCTGGCGGGGAGTAGTCGGCTGATGGGGCGATCGTTCTCTTCCCCCAACTTTTCGAGCTGTACCGCAACCCGAGCCACTGTCAAACCAGTCCGCTGAGCCCGTGTGAGAGTATCAGTCTGCAATATTTAGACGGACCCACCTGGGTGGGGGTTTCTTAACCAACATGGCCCTTATGGCCATCATGATACGCATATGCAAGGGGGTGGATAGAGAAAAGAACTCAAAAGTGCCGTCGGCTCAGTGATCCTGTCTGCCCCTCAAGTGTCTATTCCTCCCCACGGATATAGGTTGGGACAGAGCGCTCCTTGTTCATTAATCGACCGTGTCGCGTGCCATCAGACTATGAGTGAGGAGGGATACTGGACTGCAGTTCTCGGTCCGCGGGCGCGTCTTTGGGAACTCAGGTTAAGGGTCACAGGGACCGCCGCACATATCGTGATTACAATTTCGCTACTATGGGACCGTAAGCAAGACTTTTCCACAGACAAAATGCGCGGAGGGGGCGAGATCCATGCGCACCGCAGGGCACACGTGCAACAAAATGGAAATATAAAACAAGACGGTATGTCTTAGTGGACTTGGTGTTCAGCACGGGACCCAGATGTGGTATTGGGTTGCACATGTGCCGACCTACCTTTTCCGGGGGCCTGTATCTCAGATTGGTAAAAGTTGAGAGTCTGCTTCATTTTTTTTCGCCTTATCAGCCGGATTAAGCAGGCGATTTTCAAGATACACTGACGTCCGCCGACTGCAGCCATGTGGGGGGTATCGATGACAAACTCGCGGTCAACTGAGTTAACATTGTATTGGGTTGAGTAAGCCTCCTGTATCTGTTGTCTGCATCAAGGAGTTATCCAAGGGGCTGCACACGTCGTAGAGAGATAAAGTTTGCAGTGATACACGCCCACTGTAGCCACACGGATTCATATGGCACCACAGGCAAGCGCACTGGCCACAGCAGCCCGGATCCTATTGCCCCATTGCCTCTTCCAGCCCGAAGAGCTAGACTTGGCAAATTCACCCTCAAGACACCGGCGATGGCACATTGACATCATTCGCGAAATGGTAATCACGAACCTGTCCAGCTCTGGGCACGGCAGCGCTTGTGAATCCAAATAGAACTCGGAGAAATAGGAAGCGCAGTACGGCTTCGCACAGATCCGAGGTTCGCACAATCTGTCCTTCAGTTTTTATATATAGCCACCCAGGGTGATTTTCAAAGCGACAAGGAAAACAAGAGGCGCGTCGGAATCGGCAGCGGCATCGAGTCATTTCAGTCAGGCAGCGTTATTTTTCGTCGCGTTAGGCAGTCTGTCGCTAAACTCCTGCAGGACCATGTCGTTCGATTGTTCGCGCGAGAGCCATCGATCCGAGCCCCTTGCGCCTGGCTGATCGCCTGTTTCATTCATCTCTAGTAAAACTCTTAGAAATCATGGAGGGATAGAAGGAACACCCGGTTGCATTACCGCTCGCTCGAACAGTGGGCTGTGTATCATCCGTGTTGAGCCGCCCCAGACTTTTGACGAGGTAGAGACGCGACCCTTGTACGTCCAGTCTGCGGACTGCGGTCCAGCGGATCAATTTTTTTTTAAAAAAAAAAGACCAAGAAAAGAAAGATGATTGACTAGATGAATAAAAATAAACCTTTTTCTTCCTGGCTGGGGGATAATGTCGCAACTGCGGATGGAAGGAAAAACTCGAGAGCGCGTGGCCCACGCGACTTTAGCTCGCCGTGGGGGGAGACGCAAAGGAAGTCCATAAGGTGACCGCGCTTCCGCCACGATCACTGGGAATCCAGGGACTTTTCATTATGAAGAGTGCCCGCGCAGAAGACGACCCGCCCTACCCAACGTGGCGATATTCCGGTTTATCCTCCCCGCCAAAGGACGAGCCTCCCGGGCGGGTCCAAGAGTCACTCTAACAGCTTGCATCCATCGGAGTGTTCGGGGTTTGGAAACAACAAACGGATCTTGTATACCAGTATAGATGTGGCCCTCCTCCCCCTCTTTTTCGCAATGTGTCTATTTCAGTCAAAGTTACCTCAAAGGTGTGTGTGTGCATATGGTGCCTAATAAACGTGGTACACTATCAATCAATCATCTGCCTGCGGAGGATGAACCAACGTCAATGGATGGCACTCACGCACTGGCAAGCTTCGACCGAGCACGGCCGGCTAAAAAAAAATCTCCACAACAATTCTGAGCGCATAGCGATACGAGTGGAATGATAACTCAGCCAGAGCAACCATCATTTCTTTTTGGCTGGGGGGCGTGGCTGCCTGAATAACCCCGAAAGTCCGAACGTCTCGGCCAGCGTGCATCTATCGGGCGGGAGATCGGCCGGCTGGACGAGGACGCCTTACCTTGGCAGGTGAGGATGCGAAATTTATGCGCGATAGAAAGGCGTGTGTAGGGGGTGTGCAACCACTGATAATGATCTCATACAGACGGATGACATCAGAATAATGTGCTAAAACTGGTGCCGGAGAAATGCAACCCAAAGAGTGGGAAACAACGCTAAAGTCTCCAGCGGGCTGGGTCGTGCACCATGACCATGCAAGGATTGGCAATTGGGTGGATTTCTGAGCTCCAGATAACGATAGAGTTGTGGGGAGATTTCGTGTAAGATCAGCTAGTTCCGGGGGTTATTTATTGAGGGGGAGAAGAGTCAATCAGGGGGGCTGGTTTAGAAGAGAGAGAGAACAGGGGAAAGGGGGAAAGTACATTTTTATGGGGACGTCGACAAGATTTTTTTTTTTTCGGGGGAATTATTCTGTGGCACGTCCTGGTAATATTCGAGCCGTGCCATGGGAATTTTTTCCCTTTTCTCGGAATCCGAGTGGACGAACGAGGGCAGAATCGTGTTGCAGCTCGAGGGACAGGTATATCCTCGGAGGTAGCACTGCATGGTGATCCTCCAAAGATGGAAAGATCGCGAAGATCAAGGCGGCCGACTGCAAAGATAAAAAAGAACTGCGGCGGCGCCAAAGCGATACGGAAGGGTCACGGCAGCAGCCGACTCGGGTGGGAAAAAGACGAGCAAGCCACCACTCTCCTCTGCGGGATGTGTGGGTCTTCGTTTAGCCCAGTGATTTTAGCAAGTTTATCGGATCGTTGAAGCTTAGGATCCGAGCCCTCTAGCGAGTCGGGAATCTCTGAATTTATTCCTTCAGAATTTCGATCTGAATTGCGTCTCCGAGAATTTTTTTTTCTTGTTCTTTCTTCAAGGCCCCATTGGAGATGCGCATCAGTAGCTTCGTGATCAAGAGTTGAGAGTGAACGAGTGCGGCGGGATGCGCAGCTAATGAAAGGAAGAAAGGCGCGTGAGTCCGTGTCGCACAGGAGGTGAGGTTTGGTGTGGGTTTTGATGGGCGCACAGGGTGCCAGGATCGCAATAGAGCTGTGTTGATTCAATGTGATGGAAGAGCGCGCAAGTGTTCCTCGGCGCATTTCATTCTCCTTCCCTTGTTCAATGGTGTGTCATCGACAGAGAACCCGCCGTGGGGATAGCAATTCATCTATGCACACACAGGAGGCCCAGGTGGGGCTGCACATTAGGGGACAGGCCATAGGAGTCCAAAAGGGGACATCCCATCGGATTAGCTCCAATAAGGCAACTTGTGCTAATTCACAAAGCTGGTATTTCATCAAAAGCAATCGAATTTCGGTGTCGTCGGTTACGGATACTTATTCGGCGCATAGACGAAGAATTTCTGAAGCGATATGGTAGAGAAGGTCTTAAAATGAAATGGCGACCATTTTCAATCGATTCGTTTCGGATTTCTATTAGCAGAATGAATTGGATTCAAAACTTCGAATTCCCAAGTGTGTTGTGGGCAACGAAACTCCGGGCAAGTTGAGCAGTCGGAATACAAACGGGTTAGCGGGACGCCGCGAAGGTTGGGGGATCTGTCACAGAAGGAGTGTGTCTTGTTGAAACGCTGAGTCTGAATTGGCGGGACGTTCAGTCAAAGGAACGGATTTCTAGCCGTGTCCGAAGACGAGATCAAGTTTGTATGAGGGGCGCGCCTCAGCTCACTCCTGAGAGACGCTTGCCGGCGGCTAGGGCACAATCCGCCCAAAATAAATTACATCAAAAATAAATAAAATAAACAAAAAAAAGGGACTGAGCGCTCCCTGTGAACCGTCTGGAATGTCGCTGCCAATTTTACAGCGTGGATGGAGAGGGAACCTCGGGCGGATTTATTGGAGCACGTTGATGAGGAAAATAGAGTACGAGTTCTTCCTGGCGGGTGCTACCAGATTTGAGAGAAGAGGACCCAGGGTGCAGCGTGCGCGTGGCCGGCAGCCAAGATCCCGGCGAAACAAATTTATATTTATTTATCGCCCACTTGACTTATCTGGTTATCTAAAAACTAATTATTTAGTTTCTCTGTCCCAACCTCACCACCTTCCTCAATCCTCTTTCAGTCTCGTGCTCGTCCGAGGAATTCTCTCTCTATCTTCATATAAAAACTAACCATGCGTATTCGGTCCTCGTCCCCCCCTACCTTAT
>QMFG01000643.1:26034-42880 GCA_003314545.1 Ramaria sp. MG151 | reverse complement strand
CACGCACTCTATACTTTGAATGCTGCAATCTTTACGGTCTTCTGCGCTTCGAGATCTAAATTTAGATAATGCGTGAGAATCGCGAGTCAGTTGTGAACGTATACTACGGTTGTCTGTAACAGGTACTTACAACTGCATCTGTCGCATCTGTCGCGCATAGTTATCTGGTTCAAATTGCATCCATCAGTATCCCCCAGGTTTGAGGTCAGCTCCCCGCTCCTTGCTAGTTTGGCATGAGCTACGACACCTCTCACAGAATTTATTAATTTTGGCCCTAATAATACCATATAAAATGAATATTGACTTACCACTACGCTGCAAACGCGAAGCTCTGAAGAAACGTCGCCACCCACTGCTTTCTGTGCACGCCTGGAAACCGAGTGTTGTCCCCACGCGCTATTCCATAATGCCACATTTCCTCTCCGCGCTCGAGCTATTGCGTTTCCCTGAGGCTCCAAAAGCATGGGGAGCTTCTCAATATTAAAGCTGTCGTTTTCGCTATCCGTACACATTCGCTGCATGACATGATCGCCGTTAACCTTTCTGTATTTATGCCGTCTCACGGCATCGGTGTACGCGCGTGGAACATGAACTTGGCAGCGTTTCACTTTCATAAGGTCTATTTTTCATGTTGCACGTCCCGTGATACTGTTAGGTCCCCTCACCGCGGATCTGTATGCCCGCCACGGTTGTGTAGCCTTGAAATAGCACCAGGGGCCTTTTTGGCAATGTCACTTTTGAAGATCCGAGCAGTTGGGCAAACCTCCGCTGCCAACGTCTCTATCAAGCCCATTCGAAGCGCAGGTTTCAATTGTGATGCGATAAGGGTGCACGTGCGCTTCACAGCCACAAAATGCAATTGTCCCGATGCTCTCGGGGTGATAGGATCCGAGCGCTGTTTCCTCGTTGGGAAGATAATATGAACCGTAGTGAGGCACAGTCCGCATACGTTTTATGCAGTTCAACGTGCGCTGTCATGACAATAGTGCCCGATCCAGATACGAGCAGTGACGGTCAGGATGACGACGGTGTGGAGCATGTAAGTTCCATTATGGTATCTTCGATAGGGTTGAGTACTATACCCCATTTTGGATAGGAATTCTGTTCGAATACGAAGCTTGGTTTTTGGCAGACGTATCTGTGTCATGACAGGATCCAATAAAGGAGGACAGTGCGATAATGCTAACAGAAATCCACATGCGGATCGTTGATATCGTTTATCTTTCGTCTATATTAGGCGGCACCAGACACCGTTGATTGCCAGGATCAGGCCGCAACCCTGCCAGGGGTATGATAAAGCTTTTGTGACGCCACATATACCATATTCATGTGTTGGCTCACGAAAGATTGTGGACAGGTGGCTGGAAGCGAGTACCAGCGCGCCGCCAGGTCTGAGTATTTTTAATCTGTGAATGGCCGTGATAACGGGTGGCAAATTTTTCCCACCCACGTCCCTTGTCGTGTGTTTTGTTCTACACTGGAGTTTGTGGAAAACTCGAGAATGTGGTTGAATTGTATCATGGTATCATCAACCAGGAAACTAAGGATGTACCTTGAGTTTTTTTCCAGATGTTTTCTTCAAGGTTGTGGTGTTTGATCACAGTTTTCTCTGGAAATCCCTGGAAAACATTAGGTTTGTATGAGATTCCCCAGTTCAGAATACTATAGAAATACTGAACCACTTTATAAGTTTTTCAGTGCTGTGCTACTGCCTATTGGGTTCACCTGCAGAGTTTCACTAATCTATACAAATGTGACTGCCAGTGAAAAAAATAAATAAAGTAGACACATTACTGACATATTACTGTATAAGTGAAATCTCTGCCATGGTCCACTCAGTGTAGATGTTCTGCACTTATAGCAGTGCTTCAAAATGAAAAACAACCCATCTTGCAACAGTTTCATTAGCCAAGGTACCAGCCAAAAGAAACTCTGCTTACAGCTATTTCTTTCAAAGGAATCTATTTGTTTCCCAGAGATAAATGGTAATGGTAAACAAGTAATAATAAATATTTTCACCATCTACTAAAAAACAAATAAGCAAGGTGGAGTTCCAGCTGTTTCCTAGATCTCACATAACTGGAATGAGTCTTTTTTTGTTGAAGCAATGATCTACAGTGCTGTTAGCTTCATTGTTGGATGTCAAATCACAGCTCAGAGTCCAAGCAGGTTGGAGATGTTGGAACTTAGGAAATTGTTTGGAGTCAAAGCTGTATAATGGATAGGATTTGGCTATTTTTGGATCAATAATAAAACCACTTTAGTTATTCCTGCCCTCGATTAGCTACCCCTGAACCATTCAGTATAAATTGCTAAATCAGTTACTAGAATAAACAGTAGCCACTCATACAGTTGAGCCTAGAGCTTTGGAGCTGGGGATAATAGTATCCCCAGGTATTCTCTTGTCCTGTCTCATCATTCCTGCTCTCATTGCAGCCATGAGCTGCATGTATCTCTGTCTCCCTCATGCTCTTGTTCTCAAATACACAAAAGGAACTTGGATTTAACTTATGTGTTGTGCCTTCCCAATTGTCCTATTCCTTTTTTGGAATTCAGAACTTCAGAGATTTCAGAGTGTCATGGATTAGGAGGAGGTATAAACTTTGTCAAAGTAGAGAACAGTGCAGGAATTCTAGAAACATAAGTACATGGGAAATGTATGTTCAACTAAATCCAGAGGAACAAGGATCAATGGAGAGTACAAGAATTCAGAGCTAAATATGAAAGTCATGTGGTTATCCTAAGGGATCACAAGAAGCCTTATTATAATGTGGAAATGGAGAAGGGTCATTGAAGGGAATATAATAAAAGATTTGGAGTATCAGAACATTGGAATAGGTTCAGAATTGGTTTGGAGATTCCAGGATCTAGTATTGATTTTCAATTATGATTGGAATAAATGTATGGAGTAGGGAGGATATGTTGGCAATATATATATATATATATATCAAGACATCATTATTAGTATCACCTGTGAGAGCTATTGCTAGAACTTGTCTTGAGTCCAACACTGATTCTTTGGACCTTGGGACCCACAATATACTCAACCTTGGATATCATCCCATATCTATTCTTATCATTTTTAATCCCCTATTCTTTTATTAGTCTTACATCCCTGACCTCAGTCATCCATCTCTGAATGCCCATTGTAGTACATAAGACCTCACCCATATACACTAGTCTTTAGTTCTGATATTAACTAAGATCAGATAATAGATACCATCCTCATTTCGTTAGGCTTATTTCTAAACCTCAGACAACCTTGGGTCCTCCTGAGATATAGGGACAGGATACTAAGCTGAGGCAATTCATAAGTTGAAGCCAAGTCCTGTCTGATCTGGAGTACTGAACCTCAGCCCACCTCAGTATCAGACCTTAGACCTTCATGCACTTATTATTGAGCTCTCCTATATATGTTCAGGTTTTAACTGCCATACTGAGTGGCAAAGCCACAACCAAATATCCTCAAGGCTGTACAAGCCAATAAGAAAGAATGTCCAACTGGTACAGTAGATATCCTCAGTATAACAGTAAGCAACAAAAAATATTCAGTTTTGGATTGTATATCTAATAGGAAATCTCATTTAATTTGAGAAATCATCAAAGTATTATGTGATATGCTCTAGGATATCAGCTATTGTTTATTGAAAAAATTGAGCAAATTCATACAAAACTTCCTAAGATATGATTATTTCTTATTCTGGATCTCATTTGTATGGGTTTATTACTGATAGCAAATAAGTGAAAAAAAAAAGTCAAAATTGGAGACTTTTACTGAGGCAATGGCTCATATGACATAAAAAGTTCAAATGGGACAAAACTCCAGAACTTCAGCTACATTATTCCATGAAGCCTTCCTCTATAGATAAACACAACGTAGTGATTTCTAGACTTAATTATAACCTAACAACTTATCAAATATCAACATCTACTGGTATTAGCATTGATACCATCTCAAAGGTTTGTTATAAACATTTCCCTGACCTCCCCAAGTCTTCTAGTAGTCATACTGTCAAACTCTCCCTAGCTAATATCCATCATGCAGTCAAGCTTATCACCTCTGAGAAGGCTGAAACAGTAGTACAAGTGTCTAAAGCACTTTAAACTATCACCTACAAACCTGTCACTTCACAGATAGTGCAGACACCTCAGGAGAACTGGGATGAAGCAGTGATGATGAAGAAGAAAAGGCCTCATCTGTCATAGAGGCATAGGATTGAGAGAATGGACTCTGCAACCAAGCACAATGATTGGATTCTAGAAATTGGAAGGGGGTGGTGTGTTCAGATGAGACTAAAATAAATCACCTTGGGTTAGATGGTAGGAAATGGGCTTGGGAAAGGTAGGGCAGGGGGTAAGTAAGAGACTGGTAGAGCATATAGTAAAGTTTGGAGGTGAATCTGTGATCATGGGGGGCTGCATGCTTTGGTATGGGCCTGTCTGTGAAGTGACAGATTGGTAGGTGATAGTTTAGAGGGCTTGGACACTTGTACTACTGTTTCAGCCTTCCCAGAGGTGATAAGCTTGATGCCATGGTGGGTATTAGATGGAGAGTATTTGACAAAAAAACTACTAGAACTTGGGGAGGTCAGGGAAGTGTTTAGAACAGTTTTTTTTGAAATGGTACTAGTTCTGGCACCAGTAGAGGATGATATCTGACAAGTATTTTGGCCAGAAATAAGTTTGGAAATGGCCCTGTTAAGCTTGTCAAGTTGAAGTTCTGAAGTTGTTTGTTAGTGCAATTTAGTCTTTTTATATATGTCACATGATTAGAAATCATGTGATCTGAGCTAGTGAAAGCCTTCAATTATAACTTTTTTGTCACTCATTAACTGTTGGTAACAAAACTACTCAAATTTTGGATGATGAACTTCAAGAAAGCCTTGCTCATGATAGAAAAGTTCCTTAGAACATTATCTTTCAGCAAGATAATGATCCTAAACATACCTGCAAAAAGGCCCATGAATGGTTCAAAAATCATAGATTCACTCTTCTATGGTGGCATGCACAGTCTCCAGACATTAATCCAAATGAACAACTCTGGGAACATATTGAAAGGTGGTTGGGAGAGTATGAAACACCCCCAAGTGGGATGTTAGAGTTGTGAGAGAGAGTGGAGGCTGAATGGGGTAAGATACTTGCTGAAGTATGTTAGGACTTGATTGAGAGTATGCCTAGAAGGATTGAGGCTGTATTAAAAGCCAAGTACGGTATGACTTTGTTCTACTAAAATGACTTGGGATTTCCATATGTGCATTTCAGGTTTGAGTTTGGTAAGGGGTCTCCTAGGGTTAAAACATTGTCAGCCTGAGAAAACTTGAAATATATTCATGACCAGGAAAACTGAGAATATCATAATACAAATCAACCACTTTTCCAAGTTTTTTTAGGGTATTCCTGATGGGGACAATTTCTTGTGCCCCTTGGTATATGTGATAGTGCAAATGAAACTTCTCCCAGTTAGATTTACATTTAGCCTGTTATAAAAACTTGAATTTAGCTGTAATACTCTCCCAATTTGTTGTCTCTGGGCAAAAAGATCAAATATATACCAAATTTTCAAGTCAGCTGTAAACCCTGATGTGTTGGTTTTAGAGTTTCTCACATTATCAATAATATCTGTTGACCAATTTATACGTCAACGCATCAAAACATAATAGTGGTGCAAGACGAAAAAAAGTTAGAATAACTCCGGGTAACTCCGATGGTATAGCTGACGCGTCTTCAGTCGCGTCTTGACTTTCTCGCCTGCATTTTCTACCATGAGCGACGACATTGTTCTTCCCATCCCCAACCTTGACCTTCCACACTATACCTTCATACTCTCCACACCTTCGTTATCGCATCTCCATGACCACGCACGCACAGAGCTGCTCAAAGGCATCCAGAAAGACCGTATGCACTTCTAGTCCTTTCCCCAATCTTGTAATCTGACAACTATGTGTTATGCTAAAAGAGATGGCACCATATTACCGTTTTATTACCTCCACTTCTGACCCATCCACGTCTACGTCGCCCGCCAACCCCACAGCGCCTCTTACATTTGATGCCCATCTGCACGAGGAAATGGCTGCACAGAATAAAGAGGAGCTGGAGCGATTCGATGCTCGTCTTGCAGAGGCTGAAAAAACAGAGGGAGAGAGCGAAATTGGGGATGTACTGAGAGCTAGGGCGACATACTTGACCAAAATCGGAGACAAGGTGTGCTCGCATTCACGTCGTGATTTCATCAGACGAATATCTCATCCTTTACACCTATCTGCAAAGGAAAACGCACTGGAGGCGCTCACTCTTGCTCTCGAGAAAACACCTGGTTTAGGGTCGAAGATCGATCTTGTCCTCACTCTTGTGAGGGTGGGTTTCTTCTATTCAGACGAACAGCTCATCAAAGATAACCTTATAAAAGCTGATGAGTAATGTCATTTCCCATCTTTCTAATTCTTTACATTGACATCGTTTTGAACAGGCTCATCGAGAAGGGCGGGGATTGGGATCGTCGGAATAGGCTGAAGGTATACCAGGCACTACATACACTATCTATCCGGTACGTTTTTATCAAAAGTGGGCTTGCAAATTATGGATTTATAGCTTATCCCATGCTTTCTGGACACTTCCTTGCAGGCAGTTCCACCGTGCCACACCTCTGCTCCTGGACTCGTTGTCAACATTCACTGCCACGGAACTCCTTCCCTATGACCGGCTTGTTTTGTATTCCGTTGTCGCTGGCACCCTATCTCTCGGGCGAGTCGAAATGAAGAAAAAGGTGGGTCTGAGTTCCTTTGACTAGTTAAATAATTCTGCCTTTTATCTGTTTTTTCTCCCTATGGTCTCAATGTAGCTCACGTATGTTTCACTCGTAGATTCTTCAATCTCCAGAAGTGAATTCAGTATTACATGAAATCAAAGACCTAGCAGATTTCACAAAATCGTTGTATGAATGTCACTATGACAAATTTTTCCTCGCGCTTGGTGAGTCTTTTGTCTCGTTATTCCCAGCTCCTTCGTCTTGACGTAATATTCATTATTAGCATCCCTCGAGCAAACCCACTTGTTACCTTCGAAGATCTTGCGACCACATGCTCGGTGGTACGTGCGAGAGATGCGGATCCGGGCGTACGCACAACTTTTAGAGAGCTACAGCTCTTTAACACTGAAGAGCATGAGCGCTGCGTTTGGCGTGAACGAGGCGTTCGTTGACAAGTGCGTGTATATTTATCTATGATTGGATGTTATTTTCCATGTTAATCTGGACCTCATATCACACAGTGATCTGTCACATTTCATTTCGTCTGGTCGGCTCAATTGTTCTATCGACCAGGTGCACGGTGTTGTGGAGACAACACGCGCTTCGTCAAAGGCGGCGCAATACGACACGGTGATCAAGCGCGGTGATGTTTTATTGGGCAGTCTGCAAAGGTTGAGTAAGGTGTTGTATTAGAGTATAGTGAATGGTGTTAATGCGATTAGATCATTTATGATGAAAGTCAGAGTCTGATATTGTAGATCTAAATGTAGATCTAAGTTTCTTAGACTGTTGGCTTACTAATACCAACGTAAGCGTGCAGACCCCTCTTACTACTGTGGCGCTAAGAAATATCCTTGGGACGGCCTCTCCCCTTCGGTGGAGCGTGCGCGACCAGAAGACAGTTAGTCTAGTTGGGCCCAGTGGTGCTTCGTCAACAACCCTCCGTGTGACCTCTACAATGACACATGGACGGAAACGGGCTAAGATTGAGGTTGAGGGGCAGGCATCACTGAATGGGACAACCTCGAGCTCAACCTCCCGAAAAAAAGTCTTTAAGGGGAAAAATTCTACTGGAAATGACGTGCGGCACCCGGATGACTTTCCAGAGCGTGTGCAGACAGACTGGAAAGTAGGAGCACATGTCTCTGCTGCTGGAGGAGTAGAGAATGCTATTTTGAATGCTGCATCTATTGGGTTCGTTGGCTTGGGCTGATTTATTTTCTTATATCCACACGATCATCAGGGCCAATGCCTTTGCGTTGTTTGTCAAGTCGCAACGGAAATGGACCTCTCCTGCTCTGACAGAACAGTCTATAGAAGCATTTAAAGCCCGCCTTCTCGAATTTCAGTATACTCCAGATCTTATTTTACCCCACGGAAGCTACCTCATCAACCTTGGGAACCCTGATGAGTGAGTTGGATCTCGTAAGCCTGTTGAATAACAGTAAAAGGACCTGGCTCTGTGATTTTGTAGAGAGAAGCGGGAGAAGTCTTACGAATGCTTTTTAGACGACTTAAAAAGATGTGAACTGCTCGGGCTGACGCGCTACAACTTTCAGTTAGTCCCTCAATTTCTCCTACTCTTGTCTCGTTGACGATTGTGTTTCTGGCCGTGCAGCCCGGGGTCAACGGTTGGTTCAGCAACGAAAGACGAGTCGATCGTTCACATTGCATCTTGTCTCAATCGTGCTCACAAAGAAACATCTACCGTCATGACCGTCATCGAGAACATGGTGCCCAGCACTTCTTTTTGGGGAGGTCTGACAGGCTGACTCGAGTCATGGCTAGGCTGGAAGTGGGAATGTGCTCGGGTCAAAGTTCGAGGAGATAGCACAAATCATCGATAAAGTGGAAGATAAGTCACGTATTGGGGTGTGCATAGATACTTGTGAGTGGCTTGCAAAATAACACAAGAATATGTGGGTCAATCATCAAATGTTTCGGAGGCCATACCTTCGCTGCTGTACGTACCATGAAACCCAACTCCATCCCCCGGATTTGCTTTGCTGATTACATATCGCACAGGGATACGATATTCGTTCCAAAGAATCTTATGAGTGAGTATTAACATTAATGTGGACGTTCGCAATGATATCATTTTTCCATCTTACTTTCCTAGTGCCACACGTCAGCCCTACCGTTTTGATCTGTTACCAGGATCACTCTGAATGTATATACAGTCGGAGAATTCGACCGTATCGTTGGATTCCGTTACCTCCAAGGAATGCATCTCAACGACTCAAAGACACCGCTCGCTTCTCACAAGGACCGGCATGAGAACATTGGGAGGTTCGTCTGGAGATTTACCTTTTTTTTTCAGTTGAGGTGTCGCTTTAATTAATCTGAATTTTAAGAGGACACCTATCGTTGCCTACTTTCGGTTACATCATGCGGGACCTTCGGTTGCGCCATATTCCGCTCATTCTTGAAACTCCTTCGAACGAGGATCCTTCTGTCTGGAAAAGGGAGATTGAGGTACAGTATAATATATATTTGCTGTCAGCACTAATTGTGCTTATCGGGTGGTAGGTTCTTCATGAACTGAGGTTACAACCCCCTGAAAATGAGGAGGCAGTCCAACGCCTCGTTGACGAGGTCGGCAAAGTGTGAGCTGTGCATCCAAAGGCAAAGGTAAGAGCATTAATGAGGAGCGGAGAGCTAAAGATAGCAAAGGTCGAAAGAGAATGCGAAGCGATAACCGTGATGTAAGTAAGGATGAACAGGACTCCTGAAGTATCTTCCCGGAACTATACTGCCTGATGCCTAAGCAACAGATGTTTTTTGTGACGCTTATTTAGGCGTTTTTATCTGGACCATTTATCTAAAAAAACTCTTCTAGATTAATTGATATCTCAGTCAGAGCGACGAGGCGCTCTGCTTAGATACAAGAGATGATCCAGTCATTCACGGAAACAAGCACCATTGGGTTTTGTGCTTTTTCACTGTAACATACCAACATCGAAGGAGGGTGATACGCTCGATTCCACGGACGGCTCTTATCCCCTTCCGTGGCTGTCTTATGCTTACCTTCCTACTTTCCCCTCTTCCTCTGTTTCTTTGTGCTTATGAGTCCTGGACCTTTAACTCTTTCTTTTATATGGGGTCACAACTCGAACACTAAGCAATAATAAGGTTACCAATTTCCCATACCGACATAAAGCATAATAGTGTATCCGCACATTTCCCCCGTCTTTGCTCGCTATGCTGGGTTCTTTACCGCGTAGTCTTTACTCCCTTGGATAAGCGAATAGCAAGTTCTCCATCTCATTGGTACTTGGGAAAGGTATCGTAGGCTTGGGCTTCACAACAGTACCAACAGAGCTAAATACAAGAGCATAGGGGAAACAAAAAAAAAAAAAACAAGTTCGAATGTGTACGTACACGCCAAGGAATTCGACCACTCTTTCGCACCCTTCTCCAGCCTCATATATAAGATGTTGTTCCGGGGGGATGAACGGTTTGATGTGTTCTGTATGCCCAAGGAAATCCTGCTGAGAGTCCGTGAACATGCGCCCCTGATGATACCTCTAATAGCGATGTCAGGAAATTTTCGTTGGGGACCAGTGATAGTGGACTATACATACTGAGTACGTACTTTTCATACCAAGGCAAGAGAGCATTGTCTTTGTTGAAGTTTTAGACACAGATAAGACAAAGATAGATGGAGGGAAAGACCGACAAATATTTTTTGTCACTAATCGTCTAGTTATAGTATCTATTGTTCTCTGGTTTAAGCCTGTCCACTCCCAGCGACTCCGGCAGTTCCGATGTGGCCTGAGATGACATGACACTTTCCGCGGCCCAGATTCCAACAGCGTTGTGGGTCCCTAGAAGGTACTTCGCGAAGCACCTGAATTTGAAGCATTAGCGTTGCTTTGACACTTTTTTCCCATCTGGCAGGATCTCTGATAGTCTATTTTAGAATTGAGGATTGATTGACGGTTACCAACAGATGGAAAGGTTCTTACTAGAACTAACTTGGCGTCCATGCAAGCAGAATATAACGCACCGGCATTCGCGGTTGGAGGAACAAATGGATCTCTTGTTTCATTGCATTTCCTAACGTGTGTCAAAAGGGTCACGATGATGAGACTATTGGGATCAATGTCTTCTGTCAATTGGAACAAGACAGACCATCACCGATCTTGGACCAAATTCCAAAGTCCTTCACGCCGGTATGTCCCTCCAAGATAGTCGATAGGTGATAGCATGGGCCACATCCTAGGATATCAAGGGCGTCGCGAAGACTTATGGTCTTTCTTAATTATAGGCAACATCGTCGAAGAATCCATAGGGTAAAATTTTACGGCAGGTTGCGTCCTAGCCCGAAACAGATAACTTTCTGCTTGCGGTCGCTGTTCATAGTCCCCTCCTCTCTTAGAGAGGAGGGTCCTGTCGAGCAAAAAGGAGCGAGACTTTATTGGCTCCTTGGGTGGTCCCGAATTTCTCTGTGTCTCCTTTTCTAAACACACACACATATATATACGTAGCTTGAGCTTCGGGGGCGTCTGTGCTCCGTTTTTTAATATTTTGACGTTGTCTTGCCTTCCACTCTGCTCAGTGCACTTCAAAAATGTGATATTTGGGTGGAGGCATGTGATAAATTACAAACTGTGATATAAGTTCACCTCAGTGTCTCTAAATACTGAGAGTATCTAACTACCTGTGATATAAGTAAGTTCTACTTAGGTAGTTAGTGTCGGACAATGATGACAAAATGGATTAGCATATGTCTGCGATCATTTCCTGGGTAGAGCAGTAGCGGATTTCCAACAAATCCCGTGCAACGGCATCGTGAATAAAATGATAGCGAATGTCTATGTGTTTTATTCGTGCGTGAAATTAGTCATTCTTGGCCACAGCTATTGCTGATTGATTGTCACAATAGATCAGTAAGGGCCGGTTTAATTGACACTTTATTTCTGCAAGAAACATCCTCATCCACAAGGCTTCTTTGGCAGCATGAGTAACAGCCACATATTCTGATTCAGTGGTAGACAATGATATCATCACTTGTTTCCTAGAATTCCATGAGACTGCTCCTCCATCTATGCAGTACGCATATCCTGAGATTACATGCCTATGCTTGTGTGAGTTCCCATCTGCATCTGAATAGCCTTGCAATCCCTTTCTACTCCTTTTGCCTTGCTCTTCCCACTCTAATGTCCCATTAGTTCCAAAGGTGAGCTTCACATCTTTGGTTCCTTTGAAATATCTTGACACCTTCTTGACAGCCTTCCAATGGGGTCATCCAGGGTTTGACATGAACCATGTGAGGTATGACACAGCATACACTATGTCAGGTCATGTGCCAGCAACTGCATACATAAGGGATCTGACTGCCTCCCTGTAAGGTATGTGTTTCATTGCCTCTATCTCCTCCTCATCAGTTGGTGGGTCTGACTTTGTGAGATTGTGTCCAGGGCTGATTGGGATGTCTACAGGTTTAGCTTCTTGTAGACTGTACCTTTTGATCATTCGCTGGATGTATGTACCTTGAGAGAAGGATGTCGTTTTGTTTTCTCTGTGGTGAGTAACTTCTATGCCTAGTAGCCACTGTAAGTCTCCCAAATCCTTGATCTTGTACCATGATTTAAGCTTGTTCTTAAATCTCTGTATCCCTTTCTTTGAATCCCCTGCTATGGTGATGTTGTCGATGTCCACAGCTATTATCACTGTGTCTTCATCAAAATGTGAGAATATGGCATGTTTGACTTGACATCTCTTGAGTCCAATGGCCATGAGTGTGTCCATTAATGTTTCATACCACTCTCTTCCTGATTTTTTTAGCCCAAACATGGCTCACTTTAGGTGTAGTACCATATTCTCTTGTCCAGGTACTTTGAAACCTTTTGGTTGCTGCATGTAAATATTTTCTTCAAGTCGGGCATTGAGATAAGCACTGTCGATATCTGTTTGCTCTATCTCCCAGTCATTTCTGACTGCAATCGCTGAGATGATACATATAGCTGTTAATTTTGCCATAGGGGAGAAGGTGTCATTATGATCTATCCTGTAAGGGCAACCCTCCTAGTGCCTGTAGGTACCTAGTAGAGGGGAAATCCAAAGGTATATATATGCAAGGAAATACAATAAAGGGAACTCTCACCTAGTAGAGGGGAAATCTAAAGAGAAAAGTCTAGGGATCCCCACTACTAGTGAAAAAACTATATACGACTACCTAACACCCAACCAGGGGCACTCCTACGTGCTGTCAACCCTGCCTGACTTCTATCCCCATAAGGTGCTTCGTCCCTGATGAAGGCTGGATGTCAGGCCAGACGTTCAGGTCCTATGTTCGGGCCATACCCCAAGGTTGGCTGAGGTCTTGGGTGGTCCGAGGTTTCAGACTTGTAATGGGAAGCTTCAGGTCAAGGACCTGAGACTTAAGACCAAGGTTCCCGCGCTTCAGATTTGTGCTTTGCATGTGTGAAGGTCTTAGAGGTGAAGAATTTGGTGAAAGTAGGTTGTCCCCTGACATCAGCCCCCTCTGAGAGTGCTGCATCCTCGAAGCATGAGCCATAATTGTGTCAAATACTGTTGAGCGAACCCTCTGAGGTGCTCTGGAGTGTGTTTGATAGAACTCTCAAATTTTGTCTGGGGCTGAGATGTCTGCTTCCGAAACCCAAGTGTTCTCCTCGTACCCATACCCTTCCCATTTGATTAGAAACTGTAGTTGACCTCTGTGGAACTGACTGTCAAGGATCTGTTCTACTATGTAGTGCTCTGCCCCATCTACAATCTTGGGTGGGGGTGGTGGCTTGGACTTCTGACCAGGAATGGGGTCTTTGGGTGCTGGGAGAAGCTTGACAACATTGAACACTGGGTGTAACCGAGCCATTGACTGTGGTAGTTGAAGATGATATGTGTTGTGTCTAACCTTCCATTGGACAACATATGGCCCGAGGTATTCGTGCGTGAGCTTCGGGGATGGTTGGGTCATCCAAATGTCTGAAGCATCCAGAAATACTCAGTCGCCTACCTTGTATTCTGGAGCTGGGGTTCAGTGTTGGTTGTAGTACCAAGCCATATCATCCTTTGCTTTGGCTAGCACTGACTTGGCTTCCTCTAATGACTTCTCCATCCGGTCTTTGAACTCGTTCACGGTCTCCATGTGGGATACGGGCTGCCTTGGCTCGAATCCCATCCGAGGATGTTGGCCTGTGTCCAACATGAAGAGTGTCTCAATGAAGATCCAAAGGTACTGCTCTAATTCCTGATTAACACGTTTGGTCTGCCCATCAGCCTGTGAGTGATAAGCTGTGGTGGCCGCGAGCTTGATTCTGAGTAGTCAGTAAAGTTCTCATGTGAACTCCAAGACGAATTGCAGGCCTCGGTTGGAGACAATCTGTCTTGGCAATCCATGTAGCTTCCAGATGTGCATGAGGTAGAGTCAAGCAGCTCCTAATGCTGTGACTGTGGCGTTGGTTGGAAGGAAGTGGGCTCGTTTGCTCACTGAGTCTACTACATTCATGACAGTGTTGAACCCTCAGGACTCCAGTGTTGAGCCTATCAGTATGCAAATTACCTTGAGGGTAATAGTATGTTGCGCAGTAGGTGGAGCTTCAAGGCAGTTCTAACGCTAATTAAGTCAATCTCCTCAGCGTAGAATAAAACACTGAGGAGAAGTCAGCCGAATAGCCGCTGCCCCATCCCTTGGCTGGTGGGCGCTAATAGGGCGTGCACACCCATAGCGGTTCTACTAACAGTGAGGTAATATATATACTACTGGTGATGTGGATTTACCGGTCATATATAACAACATCCAGGAGTCCAACAATGAAGTCAACACTAATCGTATCCCATCGGTGCTCAGGGATTGGTAGTGGCTGGAGCTCACCCATCAGTGCACTCCTTTGTGCCTTAGTGCGAAGGCATAGGTCACAGCTTTTCACATACTGTCCAATGTACCTGGACATCTGTGGCCACCAGTAGTTCTGAGACACAAGTTCTAATGTCTTCCACCTCCCTGTCTTGGGTGTCATGATGTTGGAATACAATACACTGCTGAAGCTCGGGGTCATTCAGTGCATAGGCCTTCTCCCAAAACAGCAGTAGGCCATCTCATTCAGACCACTCTGAAGACCTTACTGTGTGTGAGTGTCCTTTCCAAAGCTCCGAGACAGCCTTGGTCACGAACTCCTCCTTTTCCCCATCTTGGGTCATCCTTTGGATATCTCGAAATATGTCTCATTCTTCACCTACAGCAGCAAGTCCTTCGAGGGCCCGAATGGCAAAAAGTTCAGGTTGGAGCAATGTTTGGTCCTCATTGTCACTCACTCTGGACCCATGGTCGGGCCTTTGGGACAAGGTGTTGAAAATAAACAGCAGAAAAGAGTGGTATTTGTGCCACGTAGTACGATAATACGAAAATGAATGCTGCGCGTCTAACTGCCTCTAGCGCTTAACCGACGTCGGACCCAACCTCTCGTCGAAATATTTCAACACACCCCCTGAGTCCGACACCCCCATAATAAGAGCAATGAAAGGAAGGTGTATGATAGAATGAATCAAGAATAAATGAAAGAGAGTTCAGAATGCAAATCTGACCAACTCAGGTTCGCTGGTCTTGAAGTGCCGCTTCTTCTTCTTCTTCTTAGGTATAGCAGGCAAAGGATTGTTGCTGGGCTGTTTATGAACAGAATTTGGGTTGGTAGCTTGAGTGACCGCAAATGCATATAAGTCATCAACGCCATCCAGTACCGCAAGTGTGGCCGTATGATTGAGTATGTGCCGCTTGACTTCCTCTGGCATGTTCGCAATGCAGAACTGCGCAATATGGCGAGGGTGTCCACACCTATAGCATACCCCTTCACGGTTCCTTGTATTCCCCCAATCGAAATCACCATCATTTTCATCAGCTTTCTCCTTTGAACCTGAGCCACCATGTTTTCCTTTGGCAACCAATGCAGATTCTCCATACTCCTTCTTCACTGCCATCTCTACTCCTGTCTCGTTGGCCTCATACTGTTTGAGTGCTGATGCAATCTCATCAACGGTGGGGGATGTCGTTCGCAGCATAAGCGCCATGCGAACCGGAGCCCAAGACAGGTCTAGTCCAATTAGGATTTTGTCGGTGATTTCGAGATCGTCTGGTTTGTGGCCAATTGATTCAAGTCTGCGTGTGACTGAAAGGACTCCTTCAATAAAGATTGAGATTGAGGCAGGTGGATTGTGGGTATGGAGTAGAATTGTTGGCGGAGGAGTATCCTATTTGTAGCATTGTCCTTTTGGTACTCAGCAACGAGTTTACTCCAGGCTTCTTAGCCTGACTTTGTAGTGATAATCGGCAAACGGTAGTTGGGGTCAGTGAGAAACCATATGACGGCATAAACCTTTTGGTCAGTTTGATCCCAGGCCAAGCCCTTTTCACCTCCAGGCCTCACACTATCAATGTGTCCTCCACAACCAATCAGCATGAAGTAGGTTTCTATCTCCTTCTGACACTCATGCCAGTTGGTACCAGTGAGCTTTGGGAGCTGAGGCATAATGGCGCGATCCATGTGTCAAGCGAGTGTCGACACGAAAAGTTTCTCCAACACAAAAGTTTTGTTTGACACAAAAGGCAAATCACGAAAGACAGTTTAGGTTCGACTGGGGCCCATAACCTGTTGAAAATAAATGGCAGAAAAGAGTGGTATTCGTGCCATGTAGTATGATAATATGAAAATGAATGCTGCACGTCTAACTGCCTCTAGCGCTTAACCGACGTCGGACTCAACCTCTCGTCGAAATATTTCAACACAAGGTACCAGTCTTTCCCATAGTTCAGCCAGGCCTGTGGTGGAGTGTGAAGTCGAACAGGGATAGGTATAATAACCACTGAGCTTGTCTTCGGTTGAGTTTCTTTGAGGTCCGGAAGTACTCTAAATTCTTATGATCTGTCCAGATCTCAAACTTGAGTTGTGCTCCTTCCAGGAGATGCCACCATTCCTCCAGGGCTCGGATTATGGCCAACATGGATTATGACCAACATCTCTTAGTCATGGATCTCATAGTTCTACTCCACCAGGCTAAGGCTTTTGGATAGGAAGGCTATGGGGTGCCACCTGTCACCCTTGGATTGTTGAGAGATGACTGCTCCTGTTGCAAAATCCAAAG